>JAQIXO010001082.1:0-13987 GCA_034700305.1 Protaphorura armata
ATCACATATGCATCTGCATTCGAATATTTCGGGTTTCTACTTTCGACGTTGATCACATTGTTAATTGCTCTGAAAGCCTTGTAAATATTAGTACCAAGTAAAAGAGAATTTCCAAGCTTACGAAGTTTTGTAGTGGAACCTGATACCAAAAACCCTTCAGGCGTTTAAAGACAATACCACGCTAAGGCTTTAAAGAAGCTTTTCCGGACTGGAGTTTTTTTGTATTATTTTAATAGTGCCATCTTGCAAAACGTGCGACCACGTGATGAGCGTATCACACAATTCTCAATAGGATGTACCAAGTGGAGTATCGTTAAATACGAAACACTGTTAATGCATAATTCAACGTAGTAATGTCTTAGGTTTGAATAAAAGCTATCTATGTTTATTTCCATCGATGACTATCAAAATTGGACAGCCCGCTCAACCTCTTTGTGGTGATAATGTATTATTCCGTTCATTTCGGGCATACAAAGTACAGTACATGTACACATTCAGATTCAACAAAAGACAAGAGAGAACATAATGCTAAATAAATTAAAAGCTTGGACTCTTGTATTTTCTGAATTTCAATTAAGACACGAGCCAAACAAAACAGGGAACAACTGGAATTAATAATTTAATTGGAGTATCGTATTTCTTCTTTGCGAAGTTTAGAGACATGGTTCAATTCTTGGAATACTAAATAAATAGTTTAGTTTTGTGAATAGTAAAGTATGTTCGTGTTTCCTTCGGACGGAAGGACGACTATTAAGGTTCAATTAAGATACATCATTTACTTTAACGTTCATGAAAAACCTTACCATAGTTTTTCGTTTCAATCGATTGACAGCACTTCTTCCGGTGTGCCCTCATCAAAATTATCAATTATTTTTCAAAAACAGTTTGTTTTTTGATTTTCAAAATGTCCTTCCAGTACTTAATCCAATTCACAAATTTTGTCTCAAAGTTTTACATTACTCCGTTCCAGTGTAAAGTAGGGCCAAGGAATCGAAGCAATTTATTTTCAATAATTCAACCAAAGTGGAAATTTTACGTGTGCACGTTAATCTGTTGTGCAAATTGTGCTCAAGTTTCTTACTACATAATTGGGTTTATCTACAATTATTCATACTATGTACGAAACGAGTATTTTATGGAAGGAGTTACACATGGATTGTACGCCATCGGCGCTGGGTTGGCCAGTTTCAGCCAACTACAATTTCTACTTTATCCACGTGACACGGTTGCTGTGGTTAATAAAACCATTATTCTCTACAAGGATTGGTCCGCCTCTAGTGGTAAACTTTTTTATAAGTATATTAATATTTTGATTGAGTTGGTAACTGAATCCCGCGCTCTGTCGTTTTTTTTGAATTAACCATAAAATTTAAATTTTGCAGATGGCGGTGGAGATTTGTCAAAACGAAGGATACAGTTCAACCGAATTAATAAATGGACGCAGATCGGATATTTCTTGTTCTCATTTGCTCATGCTTACTTGTTCTTGCGATTTTCGACACAAAAACAATTCTTTTTCCACCTTGTACCTCTTGAGTGGCAATCAATATTTTTGGTCAAAATTGGATTCGCAGCATTCGAGCAATATCGTTATTTTTCGATAATGGCTTATGACATGACCCAAGTCAATTTCATTGCTTTGTACATTTTGACGGAGAGCACTTGCTTGATGGTGCTGAAGGAGTGAGTTCAATACATTGTTTACGATATCTAGTGAAACTGGTCGTCAAAAATTGATAGGTTGTGTGTCCAGAATGTAAGATAACCTCATATTTTTTACTTATTTGCAGACAAATACGGGAAAATAAAATCGGTGGATTGGAAGCCGTCAAGAAATACCACCAACTCCAAATTTTGAATCGAGTTTACTACAAATGTTTCGGAACTTTTGTACTTCCAGGATTTATTGTATCTGCCACTTCTCTTTTACTCCTCATGGGGGCTGGTACCATCGCATTTTCTCACAGATTTGACGAATTTATTCTGACCGTCGGATTCTTGTGCAGCCTTACTCTCTACGTAGTTGTCTCACTACTTTTCTTATTTGCAGGGAATATAGATAAATATTCAAAAGAAATAATTTGCCGACTTAAACTTGCAAAAAATGAGCCGGTATTCTCGAGATGTGTTCGTGCGTGTCCAAGAATCAAAGTGGACGTCGGTAATTTATATTCAATCACATCGGTGTCTGTTTTTGATTATTTTGGTTTCCTGTTCTCGACGTTGATCACAATTTTAATTACTCTCAAAGAGTTGTAAAGAATAGTATGAAGCCACAACAGAGAAAGTCAGGGTAAAATTCATTTATATAAAAACGCACTCACACTTAAATTTTCTATAACATACACCAAAGATGCATAAATTAAGGTATATAACTACGTGTTTGAATAAAAGCCATTCCAGTGGTACGAGATACGTGTGTTGACTTTTTATGTTACCTGAAGTGCATTCGGTGTACAAACATTAATGATAGGAGTACATATACATATACTCATCTCATTAAAATTTTTGAACAGAGCAATCATACCAGAATTAGCGTTACCAGCCGTAGGTCAAAACGTGTCACTTTTTCAATCCCATCTGATCACGGATTAACCGAAGAAAAATGACTGTAATGCATTGCTGTTATAAAAATGTCTACAGCAGAAATGAAAGTAATGTTAGGTACGTATATCAAATAAAAATAATTTTGTCTCCGGAGGTCGTACATTTATAAATTCTATAATATAGATATTTTCCTTTCGGGCTCGATTTGTGAATTCATTCTTGGTACGAGTCAATCGTACCGGTTTACAGATAGACATGACATTATCATGTGCCGATCTCTAAGCCCTGTTCGGGAAAATATAGGAAAACAGACAAAAACGATACGCTTGTGAACAAAGAAGCCTAGTCGATCATGCCTTATCGAATTTAATTCACCTCTGAAGCGTATCTTTGGTATGTTGATACATCTCTACATGTCCCGAGGAAGAACGCTCGCTCTGAATTTACATAGACCCGCCTTCACGTAAGGCCCTTGTCGTCGTCAATTTTAGTTTCAGTATCATTCCCTACCAGGGCCGCAATCTGCCCTGCATCGTAACTGAACGACGGAAATTTTGTTTGAAGTAAATTTAACAACAACGTGGCCCCATAGTCGAGAACTTAATTTAAGATGTTTAAAACTCAATTCAAATACACAATCCTATTCACGAATATTATTTCAAAACTTTGCATTTCGCCGTTCATATGTAGAATCGGTCCAGAGAACCGAAATGGCTTCATCTCTCTAGTCCGTCCAAAGTGGAAATTATTTTTATGTACAATTAACTGTTATGGAAGTTGTTGTCATTGTTTATTTTGCTTGATTGGATTTATTTACAATTATTCAAACTACATACACCATGGATATATTTTGGAAGGGGTTATACATGGAATGTATGCTCTCGTGTCTATTTCTGGGATTTGCAATGGACTTCATTTTATTCTGTTTCGAGAAGACACTACAGACATTTTCAATAAGACGATTGTGCTCTACAACGAGTCCACAAGTAAAGCATGCATGTGTCAGCAATAAATTCTAAGTATTATTGTAATTTGAAATCATTGCATATTTTGTTTTCAGAAGAGGACCAACGTTTATCCAACCAAGGGAATCAATTGGATAGAATTTCTCTATTCATGGTTATTACAATTTGTTTTTCTCCCCTCGCTCATTTGTACATATACTGGCATTTTCCAATGCAAAAGCAATTCTTTCTCCATATTCTTCCTTCCGAGTGGCATTCAATACTCTTGGTCAAGGTTACATTTGCAGTACTTGAATTTTATCGTATTCTATCTGTCATCATTCTAGATGTCCTGCAATTCATTTTCAATTCATTATATATTATGACGGAAACCACTTGCTTGTCATTTCTGAAAGAGTGAGTTCTAAAATTAGCTGTTATTAAAATATTAAAGTGTAATATTAACGGTTGATTACTTCTTTTTATCCCCTTTTTTGTGAAATTAACGGCTATATCTAATTACCTACTTACAGTCAAGTACGAGAAAGAAAAATCAATGGACTTAGAGCTGTGAGAAGGTATCGTGATCTTCGGGTATTGAATCAAATGTACTACAACTGCTTTGGATCACTGGCTCTCCCAGGATTTCTTATACCAATGACATCTCTACTTCTTCTCATGACAGCTGTTGACATTACATATTATAACATACTCGATGCAGCTATTGTGATACAGGGGCCTATATGCATTGTATCTATCGGCACCGCTGTGTTCCTTCTTCTCTTATTTACTGCAGGAGTTGATAAATACTCAAATGAAATAATTTGTCGACTTAAATTTGCTCCAAATGGACCGAGGTTGAAAAGATACGTTCATTCGTGCTCAAGAATCAGAGTCAATGTCGGGAGTTATTATACAATCACGGTTCTATCTCCGATCTTGTACTTTGATTTTATATTTTCAACATTGATTACAATTTTAATTACTCTCAAAGAGTTCAATTAGTCCAAATAAAGTTGCACATTATATAATTAGTTGTGTAAGCCCAGCTCTTAAATTCATTTCTTTTATTTGGATTTCTTTTCCATAGTTATGACGTCATATGTTTTCCTCAAAGTAAAATTGTAATTTGTATACTGAGTGACTGAGTCGCAAGGTTACCATTGATGGATGGCTGTGATTGTGATCATTAATAAATTGGTGATATATTTCTCTCTCTAAACGTATCCGTGTTGATCGAAATGTAGAACTCTTGGAATTTGAAAAAATTACATTGTATGCACTACTGTTATAAAAAAAGTCCAGAGCGGTAATATTATATATACATATAGTAAAAATAAATAGGTCTCCAGAGGTCCCACATTTGGAAATTCTATAATACAGATATTTTCCTTTCGGAGGGATGTTGGATAGATGAATTCATTATTGGTACGAGTTGGGGCAGATGTCGTAGTTTACAGACAGACATACATGGCATTATCATGTGCCGATCTCTAAGCCCGCGGATATGTAAGAAAACAGACTAAAACGATACGCTTGGGTATGGAGAAGCCTTGCCTTATCGAATTTCTTTCACCGCTGAAGGGTATCATTTGGTGAACGGTTTTTTATTATTCAACCATGGTCGTCTAAACATGTTCATAGATCTCGAGATGTCTCGAGAAAGAACGCTCGCCTTGTATTTAATATTCTGTCATCGTATGTTATATTTATTTCGTTCACGTAAGGCTCATACGGTTGTCGTCAATTTTAGTGTCAATACCAATCCCTGTCTATTGGCCACAATCTACCCTGCATTGTAACTGAACGACGGAAATTTTGTCTGAGGTTAACTTGACAATAACGTGGCCCCACAGTCGACAACTTTTTTTAAGATGTTTAAAACTCAATTCAAATACACAATCCTATTCACGAGTATAATTTCAAAACTTTGCATTTCACCATTCACGTGTGGTATTGGTCCAGAGAACCCAAATGGCTTCTTCTCTCTAGTCCGTCCAAATTGGAAATTATTTTTGTGTACAATTAACTGTTATGGAGTTTGTTGTCATTGTTTATTTTGCTTGATTGGATTTATGTACAATTATCCAAACTACATACACCATGGACATATTTTGGAAGGTGTCATACACGGAATGTATGCCCTCGAGTCTATTTCAGGCATTTGCAATGCACTTCATTTTATTCTATTTCGAGATGACACTACAGTCATTTTCAATAAGACGATTACGCTCTACAATGCGTCCACAAGTAATGCATGCATGTGTCGAAAATAAATTACAAGTATTATTATTGTAATTTGAAATCACTATATTGTATTGTGTTGTTTTCAGAAGAGGACAAACGTTTATTCAACCAAGGAATTCAATTGGATAGAATTTTTCTATTTGTGGTTATTACAATTTATATTTGTGTCCTCGCTCATTTCTACATATACTGGTATTTTCCAATGCAAAAGCAATTCTTTCTCCATATGCTTCCCTCCGAGTGGCATTCAATACTGTCGGTCAAGGTTACGTTTGCAATACTTGAATATTTTCGCATTCTACCTCTCATCATTCTACATGTCATGCAATTCACTTTCAGTTCATTGTATATTATGACGGAAACCACTTGCTTGTCATTTCTAAGAGAGTGAGTTTTAAAATATCTCTTATTAAATTTTTAATTGTCACTTGTCCATTTGTGTGATATTAACGATTATATTTTATTGCCTACTTACAGTCAGAGTCAGAGTCAGAGTCAGAGAATCATTTATTAAAGTCATAATATTCCATACAGCCATTCAATTCAGTACAATAACCAATTTGATTTCCAATGGGTGGCACATTATTCCGACTTATAAAGCTCACTGTTTAAAACAGCTGAATATTAAATACTAAATGCTTAATTATCTTAAAAACTAATCATTTTTTTCCGAATCATTTTAAGCAAAAATATTTTGTACTTTTTTTCTTATTTACATGAATGACATTTTATACTTTTTTTCTCTCTTTTATATGTTTATGTTAATTTAGACTCCTTAAAAGATAATGATATAAATTTTCCACTACCAGAATTATTAAATAAACAACAATAATTAATAACTTATAAATTAATGAAAATCAATAAAATAAATTGAATTAATAAATAAAATCATCCTCTCTCTCATCAACGAAGTATTTAGACAGAGTTTTTTTGAACGAGAGTTCAAGTACGAGAAAGAAAGATCAATGGACTTAGAGCTGTGAGAAGGTATCATGAGCTTAGGGTATTGAATCAAATGTACTACAACTGTTTTGGAACCCTGGCTTTCCCGGGATTTCTTATACCAATGACATCCCTACTTCTTCTCATGATAGCTTTGGACATTACATATTACAACATACTCGATACAGCTATTTTGGTACAGGGCGTTATATGCATTGTATCTCTCGGCATCTCTGTGTTCCTCATCCTCTTATTTACTGGAAGAATTGATAAATATTCCACCGAGATCATTTGCCGACTCAAGTTTGCTGCCAATGGACCGAGGTTGAAGAGATACGTTCGCTCGTGTTTAAGAATTAGAGTCAATGTCGGGAGTTATTATTCAATCACGGTTCTCTCGCCAATCTTATATTTTGATTTTATATTTTCAACGTTGATTACAATCTTAATTACTCTGAAAGAGTCTAATCAGTCCAAATGAAGTTGTACATTATATAATTAGTTGTGTAAGCCCAGCTCTTAATTTCATTTCTTTTATTTGCATTTGATTTACATAGTTGTGACGTCATATGTTTTCCTTAAAGTAAAATTATAATTTGTATAGGCGCAAGGTTACCACTGATGAATGGCTGCAATCATTAATAAATTGGTGATTTTTCTCTGTCTATACGTACGTATGTGTGTTGATCAAAATGTGGAACTCTTTGAATTTGAACAAAATGACTACTGTTATAAAAAATGTCCATAGCAGTAATATTATACTATATACATCTAGTAAAAATAAATATGTCTCCAAAGGTCCTACATTTATAAATTCTGTAAGATAGATATTTTCCTTTCGGGGGGATGTTCGATAGGTGAATTCATTATTGGTACGAGTTGGGCAGATGTACTTTACAGACTGACAGACATGACAATATCATGTGTCGATCTCTAAGCCGTGTTCGCGGAAATATAGGAAAACAGAAAAAAACGATACGCTTGTGTATGAAGACGCCTTGCCTTATCGAATATCATTCACCACTGAAGGGTATCATTTGGTGAAGGTTTTTTTTATTATTCAACCACGGTCGTCCAAATACGTTGATAGATCTCGAGATGTCCCGAAAGAGAACGCTCGCCCTGAAGTTAGACCCGCCCTCACGTAAGGCCCTGGTTGTCCTCAATTCTAGTTTCAGTTTCAGTGTCCATCCCTGTCTATTGGCTGCAGACTACCCTACATTATAACTGAACGACGGAATTTTTGTCTAAAGTTAATTTCACAATAACGTGGGCCAACAGTGGAGAACTTATTTTAAAATGTTCAAAACGCAGTTCAAATACATAATCCTATTCACGAATATTATTTCAAAACTTTACATTACACCGTTCATTTGTAGAGTCTGTCCAGACAACCCAAATGGTTTCTTCTCGCTAGTCCGTCCAAAGTGGAAATTATTTTTGTGTACAATTAACTGTTGTGGAATTTGTTGTTATTGTTTATTTTGCTTGATTGGATTTATGTACAATTATTCAAACTACATACACGAAGGATATATTTTGGAAGGAGTCATACATGGAGTTTTTGCCCTCGAGGCTATTGCCGGCATTTGCAATGGACTTCATTTAATTCTATTTCGAAATGACACTACAGACATTTTCAATAAGATCATTATGCTCTACAATGAGTCCACAAGTAATGCATATGCATGTGTCGACAATAAGTTTTATGTGTGCGTATTATTGTAATTTGAAATCATTGTATTGTTTTCAGAAGAGGACCAACGTTTATGCAACCAAGGAAAACAATTGGATAGAATTTTTCTATTCATGATTATTACAATTTATTTTTGTCCCCTCGGTAATTTCTACATAAACTGGCATTTTCCAATGCAAAAGCAATTCTTTCTTCATATTCTTCCTTCCGAGTGGCATTCAGTATTCTTGGTCAAAGTTACGTTTGCAGTACTTGAATATTATCGCGTTATATCTCTCATCAATCTACATGTCATGCAATTCATTTTCAGTTCATTGTATATTATGACGGAAACCACTTGCTTGTCATTTCTAAGAGAGTGAGTTCAAAAAATGGGTGTTATTAAATTTTTAATGGATGCTTGTCCCTTTGTGTAATATTAACGGTGATATGTAATAATTTATCACAGGCAAGTACGAGAAAGAAAAATCAATGGACTGCGAGCTGTGAGAAGGTATCATGAGCTTAGGATATTGAATCAAATGTACTACAACTGTTTTGGAACCCTTCCTCTCCCAGGATTCTTTATACCAATGACATCCCTACTTCTTCTCATGATAGCTCTTGTCATCACATATTATAACACACTCCATACAATTTTTTTGGCACAGGGCGTTATGTGCTTTGTATTTGTCGGCACATCTGTGTTTCTTCTTCTCTTATTTACTGGAAGAATTGATAAATATTCTACCGAGATCATTTACCGACTCAAATTTGCTGCCAATGGCCCGAGGTTGAAGAGATACGTTCGTTCGTGTTCTAGAATCAGAGTCAATGTCGGGAGTTATTACTCAATCACGGTTTTATCTCCGATCATGTACTTTGATTTTATATTTTCAACGTTGATTACAATTTTAATTACTCTGAAAGAGTTTAATTTGTAGAAAAAAAATTATACACTATACAATTTGTTGTGTAAGTAAGTTTCATCAAGGTTTTCAGATTATTCGAGTAGTAAAATAGGATTTGATAAAATCGGTCGGCATTATAAGTTTTTTTTGGAACGTTCTGCATCATTATGATTTCATGTACCCGTGTCGTCTTGTCTGTCTCTCAGCGTTTACTGGCACGTTCATTTCTTATCCAATTAATTAATGCTACCTCCTAACCTTGAAGCATACAAATGAAATTGCGAACTGTTGCGAGGGGTTGGGACGAAGAATTTAAAATTGAATTGAATTTGCCGTATCAAAATCCACCAATTAAATAATTTAGAGAAGGGAATTTCTTTCATGGACGCTATCCGCGTACCAAACATATAATTTAGCAGATATGTCTGTACTTTGCAGCGTGGGTAGAAAAACTCCCCATCATATACATTATGCCCGCTTGACCAAAAATATTCTATCTTGACTGTCAAAGTTTCTACAATATTGGCGGGTTTGAATGATTTTAGTTTTATTCCTAACCTAGAAAGGACTTGTCTGTTAGTTACTTTGGTCAAAATATTTTGATCACGATATGATTTCAGTTGCAATGCATCTTAAACATATAATTAATTTTACAAATTCAATATCAAAGTCATTCATGTCTCCATTCGTGTGGAATGTTCGGGCCCGGGCTGGATATTCTCTTGAATTGATTCAACCACAATGGAAATCAATTTTGTGTTCGGCGGACGCAATTGTGAATTGTTTGTACGGGATATTTTCCATGTTTGGATTTCTTCACAATTACGAGTATTATATTCAACATGATAAAGTTTCGGACGCAATCATGCACTCCATTTGTGCCTTCGCTTCCGCCATGTCACTCTGCAATAGTGTCCATCTACTATTCTTTCAACAAGAAATCATTCAAGTGGTCAATAAAACAATTACGCTCTACACTCAAGCGGATCGTATTCGTAAGTGCAAGTGGCATTAGAATATGTGTAATGCGCCGGAAGTGTAATATGTATATTATTTCAGAGATCGATGGCCGCCTATCCTCAAAGTGGAAACGAGTGGATCAGATATGTCACTGGTTACAAAAGGGCGGCATTTTATTGACCGTTATCAGAACTTGTATCATTTGGTCCAACCCAACACGCAAACTTTTTCTTCTCTCGTATTTCCCTCTGGAATGGCAGTCAGTATTATTAGTACAATTTGGGTTCACAATCTTTGAAGGTTAAATACAATTTATTCATTACCGCATTGCATACAGTGCATAGTAATAAATCAATCTTAAAATTAAATGTCCTACTACATACTAGGGTACAGAATGTTTGTGACCTGGACTGCATTTGTGACTCAAGTATCTTTCAATTTGATTTGCATTGTGTCGGAGAGTACTTGTTTGGAATTGCTCTATGAGTAAGTTAAATTTTATACTTGTAGAGATGTACATTTTATTTTGTGAGTTATTTATGTGCATGAGATTTTCTCATGTATGTTTTTCATAATTTTTCTACTGCGCGTAAAACTTTTCAAAAATACACTCATTAATTGACATAGCCGAGGTTGAATCAAACTTGCTTCCCGTTTGGCCTAGGGATTTACATATTAATTTTTTTTATTTATTGAACTTAATAGAACATATTAAATACGTAGTTACCCCAGTAGTAGAAAGAACCTGTGGAGAAAAACCTCTTTAAAGCGACCCTGGGAAGAGCAGGCCCGAGGAATTGAACCCCAGCACAGGGGGAGAGATTTCTACACCTGCACCACTCAGCCACATTAGGAATGTTGTTATGCTAGTACCTTCGGGTCTACATTATACTAAAAAAAACTGTTTTATTTTTAATATTACAGTCAAATCCGGTGGAGTGAAATCAATGGGTTAATAGCTGTGAGAAGACACCAGGAACTCTGGCTCTTGAATAAAATGTACTACAACTGCTTTGGAACATTGATCATTCCCGGGTTCCTCATAATTCTGACAATCACATTTTTAATCATGTCTGCGGCCATGATTAGCTTATTTTACAAGTTGGACAACATGCGATTGATTGCAATGCTTATTGGTTGGATGACTTGCTGTGGTATCATCTCACTTTTCCTTTCAAATGCGGGAAGAATTGATAAACACTCTAGGGGCATCATTTGCCGACTCATTCGCAGATGCCTTATTGAAAATCAACCAATAACGGACAGATTTATTCTCGCATGTCCTTCGTTTGTAATCAACGTCGGCACATTCTACTACATCAGGGCAGATTCTCTGCTTTGCTACTTTGAATTCTCTTGTTCAAATTTGATCACGATATTAATTACGTTCAAGGAATCAACAGATTCTAATAATTCAGCCCAATGAAATAAGTTTGAGAAAACATTAATGGTACGGTATCATTTCCGCCAATCGATTTATTTTCACTCAAGAGTTCTGTAATGTTACAGCGATTTTGTAAGAACTATAAAAATACTTTGAGTAATGAATATGACTGGTGATGACAGTGCTGGAAAACTCCTGTTCCTGTTGTCCATCACGAATGGTTGACAAAAGTATGATAAATAGGATGCCCACTGCCTCGAGCATCCGGATTGACTTAAATAAAATAGAGGGAGCCATACCGGCTCCTGCAAAGAGTTCCAACCCTGGAATTAAAAAAAAGAAGCTTTTAAAGAAGAAACTTTTACCCTGAGCAAAAATCTTTTCCAAAATAAGATTACTTAAGAGTATTTTGTTGAGGAACGAAAAGTGGAGATTTTCGCAGACGGGCCGCGGAAGTGACTTGCCGATTTTAGTATTAGCCACATCCGTGATCAGCAGAACTAGCCAAATTCCCAGGAAGAGCCGTTAACAGTTCCTTAAGAGTTTCGAGAGAAACTATGACAAGTTGATTTCAAGCCAGTCCTTTTATATGGTTTATATGGTTGATTGTGATTGACCAGGAAGTATTGTTGTTTTATTATTGGATACAAATTCGCTTCTTTGTTTTCGAATGCGTCAAGAGTTGGAGTTATTTAGTATAAGTATCGATTCTCAGAAATTTATATTTCTTCAATCTTGTTTTCGTTTTCTGTGGATATATAAAAAATACAAATTAAAAATGTTATTAAGCTTGTAGTTTTCAATATTAGAAATTATTTAGAGGACAGAATTTCTGTCGATGCTATGAATAAATGTTATCCAAAATAAGAATTAACTGTAATGGGATGTTCCTTCCTAAACAGTTGACCTTAACACCCACGAAACTCTAACCCCCAGCTTATAAGGTAGGGTTATCCCGTTTATTTGAACTTTCCAAACAGCCGCCATTTTTGTTGTATTCACTGCAAAATTAAAACCAGAGTGGAAGTTGTTGGAAATCTTTCTGGCTGTCCAAAAAGGTATCAACTTTCAAAATCCGTTCAGTACTTCCGGAGCCTACACGGGAAAACTGATGACATGTTTTTACCCCCCTCTGGCCCGTCCAGCCTTAATTCATACTAATTTCCTTTCGCGTTGATGTAGGAGTTCGTTGGACGCTTCCCAGTTCTAGTCCCATTCCATTCCCTCAGTGAAGATTTATTAGGTAAGTTTGTAAAGTTGTTTTAGTTTAATATGCAAATTATGCTCTGATAGTAATTAACTATATTAAACAATATACATATTTTGAAGAGATGAAAAAACTTGCATACTTGAAAGAAAATAACGAAAAGGATTTTCCTAATTAAGTTGTCTAACTTTCAGTCTCCTTAACCCTGTTTTGTTTTTTTCTCTTACAGTCAGAATCCTTACTGAACCCAGAAATGCAATGGTAAGTTATGACTTATTGTTAGTCCCTTCATGGGAACTAATGGGAAGCCACAATTTTTATTTTAATTATTCAAAAAGTTTAAATCTTTATTTGGAATCAGGAATGTCTCTAACATTTATTTATTTTATTCTTTCGTTTTCAAATAGGTTCCTCAGTTTCAAAGACTCCTCGCCATGGATAAGGTAATTTAAATTTTGACGTGTCGCATTAATTTCGAAATGTATCGAACAGTGGTTTTCAGTCCATTTGCGAATGAAATTCAGAAAAAAAAACCATTCTTGACTAATTCGGCCGTACATTTCTAGAAAACTCATAGATATTGCTAATTAAATGTATTAAATATCCAAATATAGGTTGACTTGTCCTTCACTCCTGCGGCCCTACAAGCAATTTCCCGACTAGCCCTTGAACGTAAAACTGGAGCTCGTGGACTCCGAGCCATTGTTGAGAGCATTTTACTCGAACCTATGTTTGAAATCCCTGGGTCAGACGTGACGTCCGTTCACATCACAGAAGGCGTCGTTTGTGGTCACTATGAACCTATTTACACAAGAACCCCACCGCATGAGAAAAACAATGATGAGGATTCACTCATGAAGGAAGAAAAATTATCACAGAATCAACATCTTGAGGATGAAGTTGTGGAACTCAAGCGAAGGCTGTAATAGGAATCTTTTAGTCATAAATCTTAGGATTCTCTCCTTTTTTCAAACGTATCCAAATTATGAGCATTTTTATCGGACAAATGCTGAGTTGTACATAAATATTATTAGACTTTAGAAGACTGGACACTGGACTGGAATACACAGCAAAATAATGAACGAACACAGAGTTTTTATACGAAAGCGAATTGTTGATTTCATAGTAAGTACGTAATATTATTACAGTAATCATGTAAGAATATTAATT
>JAQIXO010001083.1:0-13976 GCA_034700305.1 Protaphorura armata
AAAATTAGTAGAGTTACCATTTCCAATTCTTGGTTCGCCAATGACAGTTGTTGTGTTTCCTCTATACCACTCTCAACTTCGTGTTGCATGTGCTCAATTTCTTCCGCAAGATTAAAAATTTTCTCTTTCTGGTTTGAAATGTCTTTCTCTTTTCTTTCTAGTTCCTGGGGGACAACGGATTTATATTAATAAAATTATATAAAAGACAGCAAGCAAAAGGAACAAGATTCAATTAAAATCGTTCACTCACATATTGTGAGTCCATGAATGCGAGTTCCAAATCATCAAGAGCAGTAGTCTTTTGTTCTAACTCTATCTTCAGTTGTTTGAGACGTGCCATGCTCTCGGGAGATATATGTTTCTTCCTTGACCTTGAATCCTGGAGCGATTGAGAGGAATGACTTCGAACCAAACTTGGACGAGAGCAAGAAGCGAGCGCAAACGGTATCGGTTCAACAAGCCCTGAACTGTTTGGACCATTTCTTGATTCCGAAGTTGGAAACCGTCCGGTACGATACAACGTTTTGGCTTTGCCGGCTGAAGATGATATATCAGTCCCAAATTTTGGGTCATACGATCCAGGGGGTGGAGCGCAACCTGTTAAACAAAAAAGAGATATTAAGTACGTGCACACGTTACATTAATTGACAACCGGATCTTCGACTCAGTATCATGTCCGACAGTCCGTCACCACATCCTACGTCCCTATTCTTATTAAATTAAAATTAGTTTTAAACTTTGAAATCCGACGGCCTGCCCAAGAAAGGGGATCGAATAAAACACATTTCATTTATTCATGGTAAAACAGCGAAATAATTATTAACAGAGGCCACAAGTGTATCTAGTGGTTTTCTAAAATAGCAACATCTCAGAGCTATTGGCAGAATTCTTGAAATTATCTAATGCAGTTAAACAAACCTTGGATGGTATAACTCCTTTTGGATCTTATTCCAAAGATTGAGTGAAACAGTCCGGTAGTGGCCATAATTGAACACAAGTTTTCAGGATGACTTAGAACACTTTGAAAATGCAAAAGCTAGACCGAATCGTGTACCGAAACTAAAGTCTCATATGCGAGCTTCAAAATATAGTGTCACGCACTACACCGATTACCGGTGAGAAAGTTTGCAAATTTTGGAGTATAGACTTTATGTTTAGTTAATCATGAGTTAGGTTTGAGACCTTCCAATGTCCTTACATGAATCAGAAATCCCCATTGTCACGAAAAGTTATTTGTATGTAAAAGTGATTCTACACCACTAACCACTGCAACTCATCTATTCTACGCACTATTTATGTACATTGTTTTCTAAATTAATCACTTCCATATTTCCTGTGAAAGAGGTGTCTAAAATGTGTAAAAAAATGTATCGAAGTCACAAAACTATTAAAATCTGTACTGGGGAAAAATGATAAAATGGCCACCAGCGGAATGCCTAACCGAAGCCATGCATTTAAATGACAGAATGATTATTAGTCTGGATGGACTAAACTTCCAATCTACTCAATACTTGTTTCTTGTCTGTGCTACTCTACCTACCTTCACCTTCACCTGTATTATGTTTCAGAAATCGAACGTGCAGGATTATAGTATACAAATTACAAATCTACCTATATTACTTTTCGTAGATTGTAGATGCTTACAATAAGTCACAAAGCCCGAGATTGTGCAATGCATAGTGCATTGTGAAGGTACCGAATTGTAAAATGCATCGTGGTATGGTAGGGCGTTTCAGGTAAAAGTTGTGAATCGGTACGAGGAATTGGAATTGTGTATATTCAGATTCGGGTGCTGAGCATTCCATCATTTGACAGCAGAGGAGGGGTTTGACTGTAATATGAAAGCTAATTTTTTCATATAGAGAGGACACCACTCCGATCCAATACGTGTGATATTACTATCTATGTATTTATTGGAAACATTAGTATTCTTGGGTAATGCTGGTGAATGATGGTGAAAGGTCGTTAGCTTTTTAGTTTAGAAGTCAAGAAGCCCAGAAAACATGTTAAGTTCACCTAATTGGGGTAATGGGGGAAACGCTATGTCACTATAATAGTATTAACATGAGTTTGGACTTGGACCGACTGACTTGACATTCAAATCATTCAATTTAAATCGATCTCCATTTGAGAATCACAGAAGACCCAAGCTTACCTTTTCTAATTAACGAGTTTTATTAGACATTTGTCATTTAGGTCATTTTTGCTGTATTGCTAATTATCTGAAAATTATCTGTAATACGGTATTCGTTTTACAGGTTTTACAGATAATGCAAAATATCGCCCGTAATGGGAGCCCTAGTCTAGCTGTCTCTGTCTGCTAACGCCTCACATGGAATATGGAATGAGTGACAAGCTGACAAGGCACAAGGCTGGCCTTCTAGCCTTCTTTTGTCAAAACTGAAGATTATGTAGCGAGTTTCAAGTTTAGCAGACATGCATCCGGGTCAATTCCTTCGTAATTCAATTTCTCTACCACTACCATTGCATTGCTGGCATTGCATTGATATTGAATGGCAGTGGTCGAGTGATCATGAATAAATTGGTAATCTTTCTCTACAAATTACATGGAGAAAGTAATTCATCATTCATAATTACAAAATACATCCGAAATTGTGACGGTAATTACTAAAATTACCTTCACATATATTAATATATCTATTACGTATTAGTTATAATTGCAATTTGTAATTCAATTACAATAGAAATGCAAATATTTTGGTGTTGTATGTACTAGCTTGCACAGCTCTAAAATCATCTCCTCAATATTATACGATAAAGGAAAAAGGACTGTCAGTCGGACGGAAATTTTGAATTTCAAAATGAACTTAAAAAACTCACCCGATCTCTCATTGAATCGCCGAATAGGTCCTTTGGGGAAACTCATCGTAATTATCTGCTAACTGATGAACACAATTCCAAGGCTTATTGGTCGCTGCTGTGCTGGGTGATGACAGGCTGCAGGCGTCAAGATTTTATATATTTTTTATTGTACAAAAAAGTACAAAAATTACAAAAATAACACAAAACTAAAATTTCACTGGTTGAACAAAGTACAAAATTTTTTTGTTAAATAAAATTTATAAAATTTTAAAACAAATGATACAGTTTTCAGTTTTTCCACAGTAGTAGTTTTTGAATAATTGACCCACAAATTGACCAAATTGACGGAGAGGATTTTTAAAATCCGAATGAAAACAAATGCGAAGTGACGGCGGTTGAGAAAAAGGCGGCGGCGGGAAATGACGACCCATCTGGGACGGACCAAAAAATTCAATGGCTCACGAGGGACACTCTTCAACCGTCAACTCACAAGGGAATCTCATCACCAGAGATTAAATTCTTTACACTGAAAAAAAATATTCTCATTCTGTAGGATGTGGATTTTGCGGATGTCCGAATGAAAAATACATAAAAAAACGTTCTGTGGAAATCATAATTGTATTGTGTGCTGTTTAACGAAACAACTCTTTTTTATTTTATTGAAAATTTAACGTTGGCGGAAATTGTGTTCGTGATTAAAATTATTCTGTGAACAACTTTTGTAATCCGGTTGCACAAAGTTCTGAAAGATTTCAATTTGCGGAGCTGATTCGTGTCGGCCGGGCAGACGAGTTTGCAGCACACATGCAGAATTGTAATTTTATTAAGTGGATTGTTACAATGTCTGATACTAGATAATATAATTGTTTTTAATTGTTAAAATATATTACTGTACTAGTGGAAATAGTAGAGGACAATTTGGAAAATGATGTTGTGCACTCTTTCTCTGTTCAGTGTAATTTAGATCACTAGCAAAGTGAATGATCAATATTGAATGCTCAATCTTGTACAATTATGTTTTTTAAGTGGAATTCCGTTAGAGTGAGAGTTTTGCGGAAATCCTTGCCGGGTATGAATACATAGATCTGTTGAACTCTGGAATATTCCGAATGCATTTTTTATGGATTTCCAAGTCTCGAGGGAGTAGAATGTATAATCGGAATGCTGAGAAATTTATAGGACTTTCTTGCCGGCTATGCATCTCATGAGCTAACCCAGATCTTCGATTTCGGTCCCTTTTCGGATCGTACACAAGAGGAAATTCTTTGTCAGCAGATCCAACCACCTGTAAACAAATTATACACAAGTTAGCTACAAATGTAGCCTCGACAGTTTCGTTTTAACATGATAACCGAATGCAGGGTGGCCGAACGCTAATTAAATTAGGTATAGGTGTATGTCCGTCACTGATGCGAGATTTTGCACAATCTTGATAATACAAAGAAAATCTTGAAGACCTCAATCGATCTACATACTTGAATGGAAAGCATTCTCCTTTGGGAATTCTCATATGGAACACAATCAGCCGGAAGCAAATACTTTTCATACCATTTCCTAATTTCAGATACATGCACTTTTCCCATGACTTTTTCCTAGAAGAAAAAATAAACTTGTTACAAAAGCACAGTAGCGGATAGTCAATTCGATATTCTCACGTATTTGTGATTCTTCTTAATAGTAATGTTACCTGGATATCACCCTTCATAAAGTCGAAGTATCGGGTGAAAATTTCTTCCCAATTAACCTGCGGATTATCACTTGCAGGAACTCCTACTGCGTCCGCCGCACTTTGAAATTCTCGTTGAGTCAAATGTTTAAGCTCTTTCCGGTAAAACGTGTGAAGGAAATTGTCAATTCTACAACTGACGTGGTTTCCACTGTTTAAAATGAAAAATATTTTCCATGTTTAAATCTTTGTCCGTATCTTTTAGACTTCGGAGTTTCCGAACCTGAATTTGTCGGATTGTGTTTGAACGGAAATCGTAATTCCGAATGAGGAATAATTTTTGGTCATTTCAACACTCACGGTGTACCCAAGTTTCTCGACTTCACGTAAAGTCTGAAATGCCGACTCCTGCATGGCATCCTGATAAAATAAGAGATATAATGTTAGAATACATAGTTTAATTCTTCTGTAAATTATACTAGAAAAACAAACCGCAAAAAAATCACACAAAATGGGAGACATTGGATCCTCTGGTCCGACTTGATAATAATTTGAAATGAACGAATTATTGCTGGTTGTGTTCATATTTTTAACTCGTAAAATTCTTCCACCCAGAGGTAACTTATTTGCCAGAGCCTAAAATATACATAACGTCCAAGATATGTAAATATAAGCTGCAGTTTGTAGAAAAGATTGCAGTGTGTCTCGTCCGAGTTTATATGAGACACCCTGTATGAAAACATGCAATATGCAAACCCTTGGAGCCATATGAGATCCAACTTCAATTTCCTTGCATGTGCATCTCGCCAAAACTTTCCGGGCCATCCCCTTTCCAGTTTCAGAGCTAATATTTCCATGAATATATCCAACGATTCTGAATTTTGATTTGTACAAGCTTGCAAATTTTTTAAATTCGTCGAATGAGAGTTCTGCAGATTCATCGTATTTCTCTTGAGCAGTCCAAAAGTCTTGAGTGCAAACCCGAAGTCGTAATTGCCTGATTTTCCATAACGTAAAACGTGTTTTTAAATTACGGTCGGAGGGCCGATGTTTGGATGATTAATTTTTAGAACCTGTTCAGAATCTCGGGATTCACACACTCGTTGTGGTAGCCCAAAACAACGTTCGTCTTAGCCGAGCCAAAATTATCACGACTGTCAAAGATATTCTTATGAAACAAATGGTCAAGAATAATGTCCATGATTTGATAAATCTTTTGTGAATATGCTGCTACATAAATCGTAATTCCTTTCGGAGTAGCTTCAATGCTGTATTCCGTTTTGGCCTCGACGGCAGGGTATAGAAACCGTTCCACGGAATTAGCCAGAATCCGCACGAAAATGTCCATCATTAATGAACTACAAAATTGAAATCAAGACTGTAAAATGTTTACTTTTTTTAAAAAAATTACCGAACAATATTTGAAACGCTTACTGCATTAGACATTCGCTGCCGATGGGTGACAAGAAAGAAAGGAAAAAATGAGCCCAAGGACCTTCGCTGAGTGAAACGAAATGCCAAAATTCAAGCTTTGAATTATTACAAACCAAGTTTGGCTTTTCCTGTGTGGAGAAAGAGGCACTTTGTACACAATACATGGACATGTACTGGCCTGGCCTAATTTTTGAAGAAATATGTAGGTGCGTAATACCTGTTCTTCTGTATCATGGACTTTGCAAAAATTCGTAGGAATAAATTCATTTGTGAAGAAAGGCTTGAAGCAGTGTTGATTTGTAATGTTTTCTAATTTCGACAGTAGGTTTGGTGCAATTTCTAAAAATAAGATCAAACTGAAATTGTGTCCATAATAGAATAGGAATTGCAGCACATTTTTTTGTCCACCAACCTTGGGCACTGAAGCGAGTTTTGAAGTAGGGTTCTAGCCTTTTGCAAAAGTCGAATGATTTTGACATGACCATATAGTTTGCCCTTGATGGAATTAGCATTTTTAAATATTTCTGAATACAAATTGGATCCCAAATCATCGGGAGATTATTTCCGATTATAACGTCCTGTGTCGGGAAGTTTCGGAGTGCTTGTTCTAAATCCGATGGAATCAATTCTTCGCTGTAATGAAAATCCAGGGCTTGCATAGCTTGTAATTCCATGAAGAAATTCTTTTGAATTCCACGTTCCCGAATAAATTTTATATAGGCAAATGTGTATTCAAGAATCTGCTCATCAAACATACAATATAAAAAATACTACTACATAGTAGAGAAGGTAGCTAAAAACTTTAAAAGTTAAATTAATTTGCCTTCGAAACATCCCTCATCCCAAGGTCTGTCAACTGGAACTGGACATGAAACAAGACGGAGCATTCCGTTTTCTCATGAATGGACAGACCCACTTTTGCGTCCAAATCAGATATCAGTGATCTAGAATATATTACATTTAATTTCAATTAAGAATATTTTGAATTTTCTTAATTGTTAAAACCCGGACCTGTCATGAAGACAACATCCCAGACTTCCGGGACTCTTAGCCTTGAGTGCTCTAGAAATATACTCCAAAGGTTTAGACTTATAATTTGTCCATGCTTCTGCTGGAAGTTCCCAAGTTATGTAAAGCTAAGTAACAAATTTTTTACATCGACATTTGTTATTAAATTGAGCCGGTCTGGTGGTTTGAAACTCCTACTTACATGATCCGTCTCTTGTGTGGTAACAACGGAGTAAAATTTTCTGAATTCGTTTGTGTCGTATGGAAATGGCCGATTCGCTAATGAAAGTTTTGGAATGCCCTTATTTGGAATTGCTGAAAAATATGTTGTGACCCATTTCTCAATCGTTGATAGAGGTTCTGGAACCTGTTTAAGTAAAGTCAGGATTCTTTAAATTCAGTATATGAAAAAATATAGTTATGTCGTGTAGCGAAGGTAGACCTCGACTGCAAGAGTCATATGCTCTGAAGTGTAATTTTTTTCAATAAATTCACGAATCTTTCGAAAAAGTGTTCTATCCTTCTCGTCCTTCGTCTTAAGTGTCGATAGATTTCCCCAGCTAAACCGGCAAACGGGATGATCTTGTTTTCCACTTTGTTGAAGAATTTGAACACGTCTCTCATAGTCGTCATTTCTTTTATCCTGGAACTCTGCCAAATTACCAAGTCCCAAAAAGTGTAAGGACATTTCTATTGTAAAGTAAGACAAAGGAATAACTTACTCTTAGAAGTAATTACCGTTTTCTACAATTTGTAACTCTTTTTCCAGCTGATTAAATCTAAAAACCGGAGAGATAAGTATGTCAGAAAACATATCCAAGGCAGTAGTGAAAACTTTCTGATCATAATCAACTTCAAAGAAAAAAGTTGTGATGTCACCCCCGGTTGTACCATTCGATTGCCCTCCATTCGCCTTTGAACATAATTTAATAGAATTTCGACATACAGTACAGAATTTTATCTAGGGTGCAAGTGAACCGTTATGCAACGGACGGTCTAGCCAACCGCCTACAGATTTCGGTTTCGGGAATATTCTCGGACAAAAATGTCACTGGAATATTTATAATTTCTGATATTACCGTTAAAAATTGGTCAAATTCCCCTGGCTTTGGGTATTTCTTGGACCCCAGAAGTACCATGTGTTCACACAAATGAGCCAATCCCAGACATTCGTCAGGATCATTGAATACCCCCGCACCAACGCTAAGGGAAACTGATCCCTTAGCTGATTCCCGATTGTCTGCACATGTTCTTTTTTTTGTTGGACATGACTTTGAATTTCTTTTGCAATTCATGTTCGGATCACAGCATCCGGTACCACCTTTACATTTCCCACAACTCCCACCGTTCATGTGTAAAACTGATTTGTTAAAGTTCTTCACGCGAACATCAGAACAATTTGCATCCATTTTGACTTTCTTCAGGTCTTTCGTAAGGAACGAACAGGCCGAAATTAATATGGCCGTTAATCCATTCCTGAGGCGAATGACTTTGTAGCGTTTTGGGTCAACCGGTGACTGAATCGGGAATCCCAATTTTTCAGGGAATACTGAACGCGCAACCTTGGATCTTTTTGGTGGAGTACTATTCCCTCTCTTTCGGCGTTTAATAGATTTGTCATTTTCTGGCAAACTTGACGCAGATTTGCTTCGTTTTCCACCCATTTCTAATGGGAAATTTTGTATTTAACTCCTGCAAGCAGCTACGTCTCAATTCTCAAATCTATCGTGGTTAAGGAAACTCAGCTGTCCGAGACTTATCTTTTGATTTCGTTTCCATTTCGATTTGAAACCTCCATAGCACAACATGGATTTATTGAGAATCGATCACCGATAGTTACCAATGAGGATAGAATTTCTGTACCGAATGAGAAAAACTCGGGGTCAAATGTAATTCAATCGCAAATACCTATTGCTCATACATTGTAATTGTAATTGATAAGGTACGATTTACATTTTTGACTGCAAAATGACATTGAAGTAGTATTAAATTAATAACTAAAATTATATAATTAAAATTGAAATGGTAATATAGTTTTAACATGTTCATATAATTTGTAATTCATTAACTAATTTTCAAAAGTAATTGACCCAAGACTGTCGAAGACCCATTTCCTACCAATACTACTTCATTGTATTGTACTATTGTGGATGCAGATGTTATGAACAAGAGCAAACAAAAATAAGCTACAGCACATTTCAGAGTTAAGTCTGTGGAAATATTTTTATTATTTTTCGAGTTAGAGAATTTGTGATTCTGATCATGAATTCTTTTATGCAACAGACCTGGTCCCACCAAATTGAAGTCTCAACTGATCCGGTGGTATTTCTGCCAGAATTGCTTTACTCCACTCTTTATGGCATTTCTAGTGCTTTGAGACATAAGTGGCTTAATTAGTTCCAACACTGGACCAAATATTCTTGGCGTATTAATGTAGAACAATTGCTTCAAGTACCCAGGGTAGTATGATTCAAAATCTCGTTACTACTATTAATGTTCAAACTCAATGGAACATGGCCATTACAAATAATTATCAGAATCTTACATGCGAGACAGGCGTGCTGTCTTAAATTATAACCATTCATGTCCATTATGACGATTCTCTTGTCTGTTTCATTTCCTGGGATACTGTTATTCCCGACAACACCCGTTCTTGCCAGAACCAATGTTTCACACATTTCTACCGTTTGCTGAAAATATCGAATCAGGTCTTGTCTTCTACCACTCACGATATAACTTCTTACATCAAATCGGGTTGGCAAAAGTGTCACCACTGTAGCAAGAATAAAATCATCGTTTAATTTTGTACATGAAATGCAACCGTTAAATGCTACCTTTGTACACATTTTCATCAATTTCGTGTACTCACCTGTGGTGCCAGTGTATCCAGTACCATCCAAATAGAAAGGAGGGTTTTTAAAATCAAATATCTTTTCTTCCATAATAGTATCGATCTTATTTTCCTTTCTCCATTGCAATGCCTAATTAATTACGCATAATTGCACAAATTTAATTTATGTCTTGTACTAAAGATGTTGTATCTAAACTTTGCTTGAAGTTAAAATTCCATATTACTATAATTACCTTTTTCAACATTTCCCTTGCACGATTCAGATCAAAGTCCCTCGCTAAGAGGAAAGAATTGGATAACCATCAATTTATATTATCTTTATACAGGAAGTACAATTAATTATGTTCATCGAAATACCTCGTATCCAGCGAATCAAATAAACATCGGACATCATGTAGTCCTTGTACAGGTCTATTCCCATGATCTCTCGAAACTGGCAAAGTTAATTAGATGTAGTTATGTTTACACAATTTTATAAACATAACTAAAGTTGAATTATTCAACTTTATAATTGATATGCAATTGTTACTGTTTTATTATTTTATCGGTCAAGAGTTAAAAACGACTTGGGCTCAAGATACATGTATCTTGGGTTCTATGGGTACATTTTAACCAGAAACTCAAAACTCGTAAAATAGTACCACGTTTTACCTTTACAAGAGCTACTTGTTCCCTTTCTGTATATTCAGGTCGACCGCCCACGAAATTACTGGACAAATTGGTCCAGGCAAAAACAATGACAAAAATTAAAGTTTTCATTATCAATTATTCATTTGAAACTTTATTGTAAAATCGTAAAATCATGAGATATGTTTTATACAGTTGTTCCTTACAGATTTACCTCTAGAAGACTGTCCCTAAAATATTATTTTGCATACTGTGATCTACAAGCTTATTCTGATATTTTTTACATGCCAGGCTAATTATTTTTTATATGTTAGCCTAGTTCCGTTAAACATAATTACTATTATTTTCTTGTACACATTCATCTACTTCGCATTCAGTAATCTTTCCAGGTTCAGTTTTTCAGGCATATTTGGGAAGAGTTCCCTAACTCTGTATTTTATGTTTTCCTGTACAATCATTTCTTTACTTAATTAATTTTGACAAGAATCCCAGATTCTTCGCCGAATTAGTAAGAGACTGTAATTATTTTAATGGATGTATCAAAACAAAGATTTCAGAGTAAGAAAAAAGTAACTCTGTCAGTATTTTTCCATCTATGAATCTGAAGCACATATTTTCGATTTAGTGGGTTCTTTCATGAATTCGCAGACCAGAACTCCTTGTGCTACATCGCGTGTTTAGAGTAATTAATTGCAAAATGCACGTGTAATTTCAGGTTTCCCTACATGCTCCTTATTTATAAGAATTTATACATGGTATGCTTACAACAAATGGTTACAATGACGTAGTTCGTAAAGTGTGAAAAATAGAAGAAAATTGTTTTTAATTGAGTTGCGTAAGACGTATGGAGGTTGAGAATCCCTGAACAGCATTATGCACTTCTTATTGCTTTCCAGATTTTCCACATAGCCTGTGTGACTTTCGGCCAAATGTTTTATTTGTCAATGCATTGCATCAAGAGAGATTCTAAAATTAAGATAAACTGAGAATGGTTGAATTGAAAGGCAGTGGTAAAATGTTATTCAGATGAGTCTTCCGTAAAATATTTGGCCCTCACTCAAGTGTGTCAAGTGTGTTGCTCATTCGACGAAGAGAGTCAATTGATATTCCCCATTTTTCTTCATCATTCTAGTTTTTCTTTCCAAGAATTCGTATCTAAGAAAAGCCCTACTTATGAGCATGATTAAGACTGACTGATGGAGATCAACCAGATTTCTTTAGATTGAAGGATATTTGTGTCTGACACCTTGAAACACTTGAGCCAATCTCACCAGATGCAATGCAGATGAGAACATATCTATTAGTATAGCATGCAAGTGTGAATGGCTGAATGAAAGATTCGCATGTGCGAAACTGAATAGAACAAACTGTGAAAAGTTTGAGATATTTTTTTTCTTTAGTTTCTGTTCACAGTCGAAGACTCAGACTAGGAAGTCTTCGATAAACTTAAAAATCGTAAAAAATGATGGTTTTGACAAAATATCTATTAGTCTTCGGATTTTTAGTTTGTTTGGGGTACGCCAAGTCGAACAGAGTTCCTTGGTGGCAAATTAAGGTTGCAAAAAGTCAAGGGTTAGTAATTCTTTGGAACATTTTCTTTGTATTCTAGTAAATGTATATTTTTAATCCAATAAATTCCATAGACCAAATGCCTGCGTTGTGGAAGAGGTTCCAGAGCTAAACAGGAAGTATTGGACCGAATGCAAATTTTGGCCTGTCCGGAAAGTTTGTGGCAAAGAAACGTAATGCATTTAATGTTTCTTAGCTTTTTCTCTTCAACTTTATTAACCTCCCTGTCCCTGTACAGTGTGTTGAATAATGATAATTTAAATTCCAGACTAATTCGGTACGAATGCTGCGAAGGTTACCAACAAATTGCAGGGGAGGAAGGATGCACAGGAGGTAATTTTCCTGGACAAATATTAACAATATGTAGAACATGATTTGAAACCGAATGCGAACTTTTTGACGAGAGTGATTTTACAACTGTTCCAGTGAAACCGCTCCGAAATGTGTTGGAGACAGCGAGAGAGCTTGGAGCGACCAAGTTTGTAAAGTATCTTGAAGATAATGGTATCGCAGATGAGCTGACCCGAGAAGGAACTTACACACTCTTTGCTCCCTTTGACCACGCTTTCGAAGGGCCAATTGGGAGTATTATGACCACGAAGATTGAGTCTTTCTACTCTAGGAACCCCTTGGACAATCCAGTTTTACGGTACCATATCAGTGAGACTAAATATCCTTCAAAGGAATTTGCAGGAAATACGGAAATTGAGTCACAATATCATAAACAGAAATTACGGATCAGCAAGTATTCATCTGGGGTAACTTCTTTGCTTTTGTTTACTTGTGTGCTGCTTCAATTTTCCAAACCCATACGTCGTGTGTCAAGAAACTTATCCCGGATATCTAGTCAATTTAGTCCGGAAGAGTTAAACTTTTTTATGATTTCTTGATCGGTTGAAGGACAAGAATTAGCTATTAAGTAATGCAGCCAAGTGTGACTTATAGAAAATCACTCTGCTATCCATTCCCCTTGCGAAAACTTATTGTTTATGTATTCTCTGAGACTTTTTTATTCAGGATTCGATTATGTTGTTTCAGATGGAAGCCGTAAATTGTATCATAATCTCAAGAAAAGACCAGGAATCGAGTAATGGAATAGTCCACATGATTGATCACGTGCTTGACCCTTCAGTTTTCATACCAAGAGATGTTTCTCAAATAGTTGTGGAGGTATTACACAATTCTTACAAAGTATTTTGAGTATTTCAAGGCTAATTAAAATAAAAGCTCCAACCATGAACCATTTCTATTGACTTCGAGACATACAAATTGTAATACAAGTGTTATTCCAATTTCAAGTAAGTAAGTGCACCAAAGATAGTAAGATAATTTTCAAAATGAATTTTCATTTAGGATGGAAGATTTGCTCGGATGGCTGATGCAATGCAGCGCTGCAGTTTTACGAGTCGATTCCGGACTCCTGGACAAACGTTTACACTTCTCGCACCTTCCGATGAAGCTTTTCTAAAAATTCCACCGGCTCGTCTGGACAGAATATTGAACGATCGTGTTGCTTGCACTGGTATTGATACTTACTAATGCTACAAATGTATTTCATGGAAAAATAGAAAAGCACTAATCGTATAACTATTTGGAATTGCAGCCTTGTTAGAAAACCATGTTATTCCACACGTCATGTGTATGCCAGTTATCACTGAGGAATACAAAGCTCGGACAATTGGGCCACAACGAGTTGCATTTGACTGCGATGGCACACGAGGATACAGTGTGGAAGGTCATAAGGTCATGAGTGACTATACTTTGGGGCAAAATGGGATTGTCTACATGCTCGATGATGTTTTGATGCCTGACAGAGGTGAGTCCTGATCGATATAGGTTTTACACCATGTATTCCGTTTCTATTGGAGAGGTATCGTTTAAGACATTTAGAGACGATTGGACTTTTGGACTTTTGATTGGAGCACGTGGAACGATTACTTCGTTTTTTGAAGATTTTCGAAATAAGTTTAAGTTGCCGAAACAAGTGATGGAAGAAGT
>JAQIXO010001084.1:0-13972 GCA_034700305.1 Protaphorura armata
AATGACTACAAAGTTTTTGACTAATTTACTTTATTCAACTGAATTCAGAATGTAGAGTTTTCCGAGAGGAGAAATTGCGATGCGATGATGTGGATTGAGTCGACTGTTGGATGAACAATTCCACTTATTCTCACGTGACAGACGACAACTCCAGATTGATTGCAGTGTAAGATTTTTATGTAGAAAAATTGGAATCTTGTTAGTCTCTCTTCTCCCTTCTCTGTTGTTTTGTGTCCCACATCAAATTTTAACCCAGAACAAATGATGGGTTTAGAAATAGTACAGTTTGATAAATGATTGTTGTGATTAGACTCTGAATGGATGACCAGTCAAAAGTGTGACAGTTTCTATTATTCAATACTCATGTGAAAAACAATCCACTTTATTTTTTCTCTTTGCACGACATTCCCACACACAACTGTTTCTACCAACCACATTTTTACCTGCCGGGAAAGTTAGACTTTTTTCCCCTCCCTCATTCAATCAAATGTCCTTAATAACTATGTAGTTATTATATTTTATTTATTGATGTCAGTCTCAGCTTAGACACAAAGTACTAAACTAGAAAATGATGACTAACCGACAGACTGTGAAGACAAAAAGGAAGTGTGCAAATCTTTGACTCTGTTCACAACGGAGACTCACGAGGTGAAATGTCAAGTATTTTCTGCAGGAGCATATGCATAGAAAGTCAAGTGAAAGTTAGAAAGAAAGCAAACTCTGCATTTTACAACCATTGAATTTCCCTTGATGAGAATGGGAATGAGTTTGCCTCATGCTGAGCTGTGGTTGTATGGTAATCATGACTGTAGCATGACATGCCTTACTTTGCTTTGCTTTTTCCTTGCCCTAAAAAGACCCCGACTTCCTTTTCCTTCCAACTAATGCGTTTATTTGAAAAAACTAGTGACAAGGAAGTGGTACGTATGTACACTCGTAGTAGTCCTTAGAGCAAACACCCACCACTTCACGGCACGGCAAGATAATGTAGACATTTTTTATTTTCATTTTGGAAAAGAAGAGAAAGTTGTGAATGAAAGAAAGAAAGAAAGGAATCGAAATGAGTGGCTGGTGCTTTGGTGCGGGGTCTATTCTGTGCATTCCTATTTGTATGTCATGTCATGTCTGCCGATGACTTTTTGGGGTGAGCGTGACATGTGTGAATAAATCATGGCTCACTGTGTACTTGTATTTGATTGCGGTGTGTGTGTGTGTAGTCATGGGCTTCAAGGCGGTAACGGCCCCATATCATTCACTTCTGAAGTTTTTGTTACCATACAGAGACACAGACACAGAGCATTGTATAGTAGTTGACTTGAAATGTACAGAGAATGCTATTAAAAAAATACCTTGGCTTTTTAGTAGAGTGAATGGCCGTTTGAACGGATTTAGTCAAAGGAAGGAGGAGTACATACATGTCAAACTGAGGACAATCGAATCGAAACAATCTCAGACTCACTATACTACTCCTAATTTGACATCCAAAGTAAAATCCCTTTATTTGTCTTCCGTTTCTTTTACTCCGTACATGTGCTTAAGTTCAGAAAGAGAGAAAAGTTAAATTGTAATACGGTAAAGTTTAAGTAATGAAACTGAAATTTTCTTCCTTTTGCCCTGGGATAAAATCCCGGAGGCGAACTAGTTCCCCGAATCCAGTAAGTCGTCTTAAATATGTCCATTAAGCAAATGGAAAAAGTAAATATTTTACATAACAACGTTATGCTATTGCGCCAGCAATGAAAAGACGGAAACTGGTCAATTAATTAACATACCCGCTACGCTCTGCTTGGACGATTACGTTCTTTCCAAATGGAATATAATGGAGAAGAATTGCCTTTCAATTTATTTATTGGTTTTGGAAGATGTCCGCATTACTCTGACGTATTATGAGAAGCTTCTTATCCGTGGAACGAGACGGATTAGTTACACGTTATGAAATATCTGAGTTGTCGGATTTTTTATCCTCACAAAGTTTCACTTCAGTTCATGTGGTTTCCAAAAGCTGGCACAATTATCAAAGCAATCTGAGGGTGAAAGTCCCCTAAAGTCAGGAGCTTAACCCACGTCTTGTCTCACCGTTTGATTTATTTTGATTTACAGGGGTTGGAGAATTAGATAATGGGGATCAGGAACACGATTGGGTCAAATACTTTTGACATTTTGATTTGTCTTCTCGTGCACTTCCATTCCATGGCCCACTCCAACGTCCAACCCTTCCCTTTGTTGAGGAATCTGTTTCATATCTCTTGTACTTGTAATGGTGGAAAATAAGGCCTTTGTATTCTAATTAAGTAATTTGAAGTGGAGGATCATCTTCAGTCTTTAGATGAAAAAGGAGTTTAGTATCAAATTGAAAGTTGTGTTGTTGTTAGTGGTTGGTGGAAGGATGATGCGGTGGTGGTTGTTGAGTGAATGAAATGATGATACTCACTATACACTCATACTTAATGCCTACCCTTGAACCTTATCCCGTGTCGGTGTGGTCTCAAAATGAGAAGGAAGAGACTCAAGACATAAGCCATCAAATGAGAGAGAGTGAGAGAAAGCTAGTCTCAAACATGTTTGTTCTGTGAGGACAGGAGAGAGTGTTGGCATTTGACATTGAGCCAATGAGTTTTATGAACCCAAACCCACACTAAGGCTTCTATCCATCCAGGAGAGTGTCTCCTCCAGGGAATCTTCCTCCAATTCTGTCCAGGAAAACAAAAAGGAAAGTTCCAAGGGAAACACATAGAACGCAAAAAAAAGAGCCAAGATCCAACAACGTCTAGACTTCCCTTCTACCACGTTATTATAAATGTTACGTGACTAAAAATGTGTTGGTACTTGTCCATGTTTACTTTGGAATGTGACGTATAGCTCGCTTAGTGGAATGTCAGATTAATGTAGGAAAGGATGTGATGTCACTCCAATCCTCTTTCACATTATTTCAAGTCACTTTCATTTCAATTGAGGACCATCTGCCAAATCACACTTTCAGATCAGAACTCAAACATAACGGTTCACCGACAGCTCAGCACATTGTTTCTTGGAAACAAGGAGAGGACGAGTACTCGGGTTATTTCATTTCAGAGATGAATTCCTAGTCAATCCCTTTGAAGTTTGAACTTTGTAAATTTCATATCCCCGACATCCATTTCACATTTTGTGTTGAAGAAACACTTTGTGGTTTCATGGTCTGATGATTTTACAAAATGAACAATTTCCAATTCTATTTTCTAATTGGAGAAAACAATTTCCAATTCCAAGTATTGTCAAGAATTTCAGAAAATGTTGTAAGTTTTAATTATAAGGGGTGGGTATTGGTTGAAACAAAGTCATTAGAGTTGGATGGTCGCGATTCCAACCCAAAATGAGTCTGGAAATCTCATTCCATTTGAAACATGGAGACATATGTATATGGATATATTTGTAAGTTTCATTTGGAATGAGACCTCATGCACTCATCCATCCCCTTTCACATTTGTATCCGTGTGCACGCAATTAATTCTAATGTAAATGTAAATGATCAAAATTCACAGAGTAGGAGTTGTTGAGCTAAATCGAGTGTAGTAGAGAATAGAGATGGATACACACAATACACGTAATGGAGCACTAAAGTTGGCAAAAACAATATTTAATCGGTGCACTATGGGCAGAGTGGGTTGACTGTGATAGCTCATGATCGTGCCATACGTCAATGTCAACACGCTTCACTTACCCTCAATTATTTACGAATGGTCCAACAGTGCATTCCACTCCCACTCTACATTTCCAGACTTTCTCCGTCCGAACGTTAGTCGGCAGCCCACTAGGAATGCTCAAATTAAATCCATATCTCATTGTGTGCAAGTGGAACAGAGATGCGTTGGTGGAAATGTGAGTCTGGCGTGAGTCTATAGTTCTATAACTGCCATACAAGGATTTATCGTAACCTTCACTTCAGTTTCACTTTTTTAATTAATTAACGTTGAATTCACAGGATTTTCAACGTGAGAAAATATTGAAAATTATGATCTAAAATAAGTGAGGAGAAACTTTTATCAAAGACCATTGTTCAAACTTCAACAAAAAGAACTACTTACATTGTGTTTTGCAACTTTAGCATTCTTCCTCATTTGAAGCCAGTCACCATTTTCTTATTAATTATTTTGGCGTGGATATGAAACGTCAAGGTTTCAAGAAAGATGGTTTGAAGTATGACTGTTCCGCATTCTGGTGACTGGGCTGAGGGCTTCCTCTATACCGAAACTCCACTGGTCTGGCTTTCTATACCTGTCTGACGTGAGTCGGTTCCTCAAAAAAATGCAATGTCTGGAGAACTGACATCCGAATGCACAAAATTGGATCATCTGTATTCCACGTTGTGTAAGTGTGTGTGGATTAGTATTATAGTATCGCACAGCAGAAGCTGTAGGTTTTGTTTATTATTCCACATGGAAATTACCCTACGTTATTTGCAGAAGGGTGGCCAGGAAGGCATTAAATTTTCCAGAGTCTTGACACGCTCTTCTCCGAAACCCTGAACATGCACTGTTAACTGGTCAAGGTAAAAAGTAGGATGAAATCTACACAGGCCATGTAAGATCTATTTCCTTCCACTGTGTCTAAAATATTTTATATGCCCAATTGTATTTCAACTCGATCAGGACATGGGGACTTCTGAGTTCTCCCGGGTTCTCAGCAAATATTAATTTTTGAATAATATGCACACATAAGGTTGAGTGCTCGAGGGTTGCAGGTTGCAGAGAAGAGGAGAGCCAAGAGGATGGGATAATGATTCCAAGACTCATGAAGGCAATTAGTCAAATGGATTCCGTAGAACCTAATATTACGCTCACAGGAGCAGGGGAGAAAATTCTGGCTTGACTTGGGTTTTCATTACAAAGCTAAAGTTTTTTGGTTCGAGTTCCAGCCCAGCTAGTTATTGCTTAATCCTGACATGACATTTCACACACCGTAACACACATTCAAGGGACAAGGCAAAAGTCGACTACCTGAAAATTTGGCAGTTAAATCAAATGTTAGTTCTAGATACATAACATTACGCAAGAGGAAATTGGAGACAAAACACACAAGGCATTTCTCTTTCGGTACTTTTTTCATAAGACATTCGAATGCACTGGAAAAATAATGAGAGGAGTGACGTAAGAAAACTAAGCGTAAATAATGAGTTTGTTCAATTTAATTTCATAGAGGGGTCTAATGGATATTGGAGTTCCATATCGGGTTCACATCTACTTGTGTAAGTGAACCATGCATGCAGACATTCAATAGTTTTATTTGTTCAAACACATCCAAGTATTGGCAAGAATTAAGGTCACAGACACAGGGAAAGTCTCTCTCATAAGTAAGATATTAAATATCTTGACACTGGAGGTAAAATAGAATAGAGGTCAAAGTATGACCTGAGTTTTAGTTCGAGACACGTCGGAGGAGAGTTTAACTTTCTTATTGACACAGTGGAAATTGTACATCCATTGGAGGACAACTAAAGACTAATGCAAATTAATTTCTGTGTCAAGTCAACCTCTCCCATTTTACTTTGTCAATAGTATTAGCAGAGTAGTAGGAAAACATGAATAGTGCAAGTGCTTATGCAACTTTCTCTCTGACTCAATCCCTTTGGTCTAAATAATTCAAGAGTAAATGCATGAAGTTGCCCTTTGATCCACAAAGTAGAAAATCTCAAACGAATTCACACAGTTTTCAACTATACTATACTCTCGTTTGTTTGTCGTGATTTTAGAAAAGTGTAATTAGTTGCTGAATTTAAAGGCGACATTTCATGGAATCATTAGAAACAAAGATCTCTCCAGAGAAGACTAACAGAATTTATTAGTATGCTTAAATTTCTTAAGGTATGCACTTAAGCTCCATAAGATTTTGTTATTAATTAATGTTCACTCCTGAGGAAAGTACAATGGTGTGTATAAATCATTCAATAGGAACTGCCCGCGGAAATTCCCTTGTCAGCTTTCCCTCTCTGGTGTTCCATGGTTTCATTGCACATTTATTTCGTGCCTTTCATCGCATCCCAACAAATTGAAACCACTAATGTTAATTTTGTCAAAGTGTAGCATTCTAACCTTTCAACTGGTAAAACTCTTTGGTTTCACTCTAAACTCAAAAGACTACAGAACAGACGCCGAAATGTCTGATCCTGAGCCTTACATCGTCAAACTCCATCCTCTCTTCTTCACTGTGGCCTTTTCTGAATTTCATATGTAATGTGTAGACTCTAGACTCTGCTCTTTGCTAGTGTTTAATCCTACCTCATCTTCTGTTGTTTTTCCATTAGATTAATGACCACCCATCAATTCTACCACTACCGGCGTTCCGTTGGCACAGGAGCCGACACAAGGTTTACATTTCCTTCCCTATGCAAGTAGAAGTAGAAGTAGTAGTTCAAAATGTGGAGACAGGAAGAAGAATCTGCGGCTCACTTTTGCCAACTATCCAAAACATACACTACCATTTTTTATTCCCTATCAGTGCCTTTGGCAAATTACACTTCTTAAAAAACTTACAGGGTGGGTCTCAAAAGGTTTAAATAAGAATAATCAATACGTAACGTGCATTAGATCCGTGGTTAAAGTTCCAAATACAATTCGGCTGCATCTTCATATGAACCACCCTGTTGCTTTCACTCTCCCCTTCTTTCCAATGGCTTTGAGGAGTACAAGAGGGTGAAACTGAAACTCAAGTCAGTCCCGGGACTCACATGAGACCACGGACGGATGTTAGAACTTACAAGCGCCGGCACAAACTCTATTCTCTAATTGTTCTAATCGTTTACAAAAGCGAAAACATTTAGCGTTAGGCCATGTATATAATGTACTAGAAACAACACTTTTCCATATCCAAGATCTGATAATGAATTTTATGATTTAACCTTCCCTGCGACCACCTGGTTGAAATTGAAATCAGAGACAAATACCACGAACATTTTTGGTCGTTAAGCTTGGGCTCAAATATTTGGCTGATGTTCTAGCAGTATTTTATTTATTTATTTGGGCTACTGGATTGACTTCCTCCTACGGAGGTCCTTGTGCCATCCACATCTCACAGAGAAGGTATGCTCTGTGAGGCTAATGCAATATCCGAAGATTATATACCCCAAGAGTATTGATAATTGATATCTATGAACAATGCAAACTTATCCTTCCCACGCTTTCTTCTATTTTGTCTTAGACGGCAAATGGAAAATGTTCAAAACTCCCAAGTAGAAATTTTAATTTTTCTTCCGGAGACAATATTGGATTTCCTTTCCCTTGAAAAACAACGCTCCAGGTGGATAAATAAAGATTCTCATAGGCACATTTTCAAATACTCGCAATGCCAACACACATACTCTGCTTTCAACTCTTCCAGAGACATGCATGCAGAGTACAAGCACAACACGAGCTTTTCATTTTGTTAGATCAGACCCGGCAAAAACTGGAAACCTTTTCCTCGTTCTTTTCCTCTGGAAAATGTGAACGGAACGGATTTGGTTTGAGTTAATAAAATGAAGAAGAGTCGAGAAAACTAAACAGCCCATCCCCAAACTATATGAATGTGTTTTGATAATTTTGGCCTGTACTGTACGAGTGCCTCGGGTTCCACTGCCGTAACAACTACATCTCCACAAATCCAAGTGAAAATCTGTTTAACTCAACTCCGTCCATTCCATGTTCAATACAATCCAAACAAACGCCAAATAAATTTGTTCGGCCACGATACGACGAGCACTGAAAATACATGCAGGTTCGAATACCTTCCTATTTATCTCTAAATATATTCATCCGGATTCTGCAGTAGAGACAAATCTGCCGAATTCTGTAGTTCTGATTCTGGCATTGCTAGAAACATAAGGTTCTTACGAAAATTATTATTTTTGGAACACGGATCAACTTCTGCATTTACAATTCACGGCACCAAAAATTATACACGAGCAGTGTGATAAAGTGAAGCATACATTTCCTTGTTTCTGTTTTCGTGACAGTTCAATCATCGGACTCATATTAATTCTTTATTTATACATTATGCATATGTATATTAATTTTGATAGCCACTTGCTTTCTCAGGGTCATGTGGACAACATCTCCCATAGTTCGACTAATTTTATGGTTTTAGTGTTCTGTCATGCTTCATCGAGTTCTTCTGAATGGTAGTTGAGATTAAATTGCCTTGGTCGTGAATCATGATGTCATGAAAATCCTCAAGTGTGTATAAAAGTATTAGACATTACTTTGCCACATCTACAAGAACATATTAAGTTAATATGAAAATGAAAAGGCTAAAGCTAAAGGGATCCTTGAGATGAGTAACAGATCCATATAATTGAGTGTTATTTTGGAGAAATGAAATGCCACCCATACCGCTGTACCTGTGGGGAGCCCATCACGTCTAACTCGTCTTGTCACTCACTCCGTTGATGTTCATGCGTTGAAAAATATGTTGGAATTGCTTTCTCCACGACTCGGTCCACAAATGTCCTCCAGAGCTAGAGCTGGAGCCGAAACTGGAAACAGAATTGGGGTTTTCCTCAGTCGCACCCAAACCACGGACTAAACAACATTTCTCCACTCGAACTCTTCAAAACTCATTCCAAACCGGGTGAAGTCTAGATGTACGAGTACTACGGGGTTTGCCAAACTCAAAAATTATATCGAGGATCATTACAAAATTATTTTTATCATCTCGTAGTGTTCCAGTATCAGTTTAGTTTCAATCCACGTCATCGGCTATCTCCTCCTAATCTTTGATCTTCCACTGTACACTCCTTGTATATAAAGAAAATGATGGAGATGAGAGTAGAGTTGAGATCTATGCCCTTAATTGGCTAACTTTTTCCTTAATGTGATTCTCAGTTGAGGAATCAAAAGAAGAGGAAATTGAACAAGTTCTTATCTAATTCTTCAAGTCATTCGTGAATCGTGAGTTCAGAGATCAAGGAGGAGAGAGAGATAACAGGACTACCACAAATTTTCTGTTTAAAAAAACGATTTTTTTTATGGTTTCCGTAAGCTAAAGATGTTCAACCTTGAGTTGCTAGTTGTCCTAATGAGCGTTATCCCATTGCATTGACTCCATAAACTTTTGTGACTATTTCAAAAAATAAAAGGGTTTTATTTTATTCATAAAACTTTGGGAGAACTTTCCCTCACTCCTTCTTCACTCACTCTCCTCTTGAATGCTTTAATATTCTTAGAGCGTCCACTTCCATTCCCACATATGTGAAGACACTACACAAATTGGGTGAGAACGTAGTAATGGGTTCAGTGTAAGTGTTAGTGTGGGTTCAGTACTGGAAGCGGTACAGCATACCAATTCTGGTCAAAAGAGTTGGACCACACTTGGAGTAAAAACGACTGTTTCTAGAGCCATCTGACCCGGCACTAGGACATCAAACAAAGGTAGGGAATAATGATAAATCTTCAGAACGTATTTTGGAGTTGGTGTGTACATAATTATATGGAGGACAACAAGTGTGACGCGACCGAGTTGGGAAATTGGACATGGAAAATATTTCGACATTAACAGGGATACTGAAACATTTTCCGTTCTGATTCACGCACAAAATTTAACAATGTACGTATAATATCCCCAATCCTTTTTTATCTGTCGATCACAAGTGTTTCTTTGTCCGATTAATCAAATTTGGCAAAACTTTAGAAGCTCATGATTTCCACATAAAATTTAATAGAGTGACAAGAATGAATAGCTCATTATTTCTCGGTCGCAGTACATCGAGTACATCCTGGTCAATTTATTTGACTTGGCAGTAGTTGAGTTGAGTCAGATCATAAAGAAAGGAAATGTTTAGTTGCCAATTATCTCCCAACACTTACTCTAAACTTCATCTCAACTGTTGACGTGAAACTTTAAGATTTAATGAAGGAAAGTTCAAATCAAAATAGAATCTGAAGATTCTATATTTCTCCGACTCGCAAGAACTTTACTTGTCGTTTACGACGTGTGAGAGAAAGTTGGTTCAGAGATCAGAAATTCAACTGGAATAGCAAAGAGAAAAAAAAATTAAAGTTGAGCACTTATGTGCAATGCACGGGAAAACTTTACAATTTGGATCACCTGAAGATCCTGGAGATGATTTAAAGAGAGTGAAAAAAAATACTGGCTGTGACTTCTGTTTGCAAAGTTCTCTATTCAGGAGTACCGTGCAAGAAAAAAAACTGTGAGTGCTTATGCTTGTGCCTAACACTTAATTTTATTTATCCTTAAAACTTTCACCCAAACTGCTAAACTAAACGTACGTACGTACAGCTTTTAGCTAAACTTTTTACACGGAGCGAGCAGCCTGTGAGCTACCTAGTATTTTTCCTTGGCTATTTTTGAATTGTAAACGCTAAAAAAGCAAGAGAGCTTGACTCAACTCAACTCAACTTTGACTGTAGAATTCAGAATTCCAACCAAGTCGGTAAATAAAGAGTTGAATTTCGACAGTCATGGCGGCGGTTTGAGTTTGAATCAGTGAGCCACCCAGCAGACGTACGTGCACTTGAGATCATCTCATCTCTCTTTTTTGAAGAGACGATGAAAAGGAATGTAAAGGAAAGGAATGTAAAGGAAAGGAAAGACGTATTTCTTTAAAGTAAACATGGAAATGGAAGAGTAGTTTTGTGTATTAAAAATTTAGCACTTTTTGAACTGCTTACATAATTAAACACCCGCATCACCATCCACATCTTACATCTACATCTACATCCACTCTCACGCTCTTTTACTTCTTTGCATATTTTTGTCCCAAATAGACTCTCTCATTTGAATACGTAAATCAAAGTAGGTTCTTGGAATCTGATGTGAAATCTGTGTACAAAATTATTTTTTTCAAGATGTTAAAGTAGAAAAGGAAAAGAAAAGTGAAAGTGGAAGTGAAAGTTATGAGTTGAAATCCGTCCCTTTTGTTTTGTTTGAGTCCTCTCGTTAGTGGTGGATTTGCGTGTCACTTTTTCTTCATATTCCCTAATGGCATTCGACTTTCTACTTTACGATTACGATGGGGACACACGGTACATGGACATACAGACTAGAATTTTCCATGGAATTGTAGGAAAGATGGGATACATGTATGTGCATGTGGAAGAATTCCCTATTTTGTCGTAAAATTTAAATTATTTTAGTTGAGAGACTTTCAGTGTAGAGGAGAGTGGAATTGGACAGTAGGACTGGAATGAGGGCACATACGTGGAATTTCAACCAGCATGGTTTAACCATTAAAGAGAAAGAGAGATAAAGTTGATCAGATTAAGACTTTCCAATTTAACCCAGGTTGGTTGGTTGGAATGACGTGAGGTTTTATTTTTGGAACAGCTCAACTCCCTATTGTTAGTTCCCTTCAGTAGTTTGTAGTCCGTACTCAGCATTTTTCTCAATTTAACTGAAGGTAAATGGTCAAAAATTCAATTATAAGATTATATTATTGACAACTCAAAAAGTAATTATCTGATTATGGTTACGATTTACGATGAGTGAAATTATTGAATTACCCAATGGGTAAGCAGTAAGACCGCGAAACATGAAGCTTGTCTGAGATTTTTGGCAATAGAAGAGTTAATGAGTTTATTCAACTCCACACTGAACCAGTAGCAATAATGTAAATACCAAGTATATTATTAGATGAAATAATGTTGTGTTTGGGGAATCAATATCTATAATTGAGTGTCATTTATGATCTGACGTTAATACGTGGAAAGATGGGCGTAGGTGGTAGATCGACAACACGAGGACTACATAAAGTAGGGAAATGCTTGTGCGTAGTGTCGTGTATGAAATGGCCCTTGTCAACGTCCTTCCAAGATTCTCCTTGACTTTAACTCAGAGAAGTTCCTATAATGTACACAAGACACACCACAACGTGCAAGGCATTCTGTACATGTTACATTTGTAAGCTTCAAGATTTCGTATCTTGAATAAATAATATCCACAGAGTATTCATTACTCTACTTGATGGACTCGGTCCTCGTTTGCAAATGCCACATTTTGATTTTTCATGTCAGAGTTCTTTGCATAGTACATGTACATACAATAACAATACATTTATTCTTTCCGCAACATTCCTCTTCATTAGACATTAAGGAATTTTTCTCAATTTTTGCACCTTTCTACAGGTAGTGTTCGAAATGGTGTGTTTTCAAACTGGAACTGCCCGTTTTTGTTCCACATGAATTTGATTGATAAAAAGAGCAAGTTTCTGCTTGAATTGTGACCATTTGAAATCTTTTCAATAAACTCCTTTGAACCGGATCTAAATCGGAAACTCCAAAATCCTCTTTGTTCTTTTTATCCAGACCAACGAACAAATGACGGGGAAATATTTCACAAGTATGAAAGGGTGTTCAATTCAAATCAACCTCCAACCTCCAATCCACTCTCACACTCATATTCAACTACTGCACGCAGGAACATATTAACACTTCAAACGGTAGGAGTTTTACATTCCCTAAAAACTGTTGGGTTTTATACGATTGCCATTTCTAGATATTTTAAACTACAGCGGTTTTTAATGGATTCATTCTTTACGTATGGAAAGTCCATAGCGAATTCCACTAATATTTTGGAAGAGAGACGTGACACATTAGAAAACTGTAAATCTAAAGTTAGAGATCAATGAATTCTTCAAATGCATTTAATCCCGAATTCTTTAAGTGCTGTTTGTTTGTTTGTTTGTTTTTCTTTTTGTGTGCTTTAGTCCAGCAGTCGTACTTTCAAGAAAGCTTATCGCTATTCAATTGCTTGGGAAAAACTGCTGAAGCGGAAAAAAGGAAACGTTGAAGGAAAATCTCCAGAGAAGTGGAGTGACTGGAATGAGGTGGAAATACTTCACTGCACATTGCAAATGCCGAAGGAATGCGGGCGCGTCGGCTGAGTTTTCAAGAGAATGCTGATAAGAAAAATCGGCTCTCTCGTCTCGTCCCAAAAATTATTGCGGGTGAAAGTCAGGAGGGTTCTTTTGGTTGAGTGCTCTATCCTTCCGGGGTTTTATGCTCTAATGGCCAGGCCAATTTTATTACACAATTTCACTTATTTTTATATGCAAAAATTCATGGATCGTGATCGTAGTATAGTGATTGTATTGTGTGGTGGTGAATCAATCTGTCATCCATGTTTTGACATTTATTTTCTCAGGAGCTGGAGCTCGACATTCACATGACTTCAATACAATGCTAAACCCGTCCGCCATCCGCTCCATTAATATCTCCTGAATTCAGAATAGTTTGTACACATTTTGGAAATAATCTATTAATCTAATTTTGTGACTTTATGGTTCAAAACCCCTCTAATTACAGACTTTGATTTCCATAACAATTGTTGTTTGTCCTTTAGCACGAGATTAGCTTAACACACACGAAATTAGGATTTTGCAATTATCTCGCATTTTTAATTTGCACATTTCACATTTGTAAACTTTTGTCGAATCCGGTTATTTTTATGGAAATAATTTCCTTTCTTTTCCTTGGTTCCATTGAACCAATTTTTCTTGTGGTTTACATTTTGCATAATACATGGGATTAAAGTTTTGGGTTAAACGCTTTTCTCTCTGGAACTAATGTTAGACATTAGTTGTCCACGAATGAATTATAAATCACGTCGGATTTCCGTACCTCGCCTCCCCTTGCCTGCTTGCCTAATCTAAAATGGAGGATGTAAAATGAATGTTTGACATATGATTTGGATTCTACGCTGGGATAAACATTAGAGATCCTAAGGTCCTACTTCTAGCTCTAACGTCCTAATTTGTCACCTTCACTGCTCAGGAAACAGCTCTAACTTTAGCTTTGCGTGTGTTCGAGCTTTGACTTCGACTTGGCCAACGGATGTGTGCATATGTACATATGTAAATGGTGAAAGTGTGGGTGTGAGAGTGTTGTAGACATGTAGAGGTGCTTTTGGTTTGCGTTAGACCTGAGTTGAGATGAAGGATGACGAATGGAGTTCACTCCCTCAGATTTCCCATTATTTGTGAGTGCACTCTTCTCATCTCATCATT
>JAQIXO010001085.1:0-13967 GCA_034700305.1 Protaphorura armata
TTTAAACACCCAAAGCACCCATAAGCACCCGGGTGCTTTGGGTGCTTAAATAGATACCCGGGTTTTTTACAACGCTAGCATCAACATTTCTCGTTTCAGGAAGATAAAAAAAAGTTCAAATGTAATTACTGCGGGTAATTATTTTAGTTCAATGACGTTTGTCATTTGAAGTCAACACTACGTTTAGAATAGAATGGAATATCTTTCTTTCAAATTTTACCATGAAGAAAATGATAAGTCTGTATGACGTGCTTTGACGGACAAAATGCTATGAAATTAAATAACTGTCCTTGTGGTATTATCAAAAATTATGGATGTGAACCGTATCTGGGTAAAGGTAAATAAACTGAAAGTTAGCTAATAATTTTCATTTTTATTTTATTCAAGGAGCGAATCCGGGCTCCGGATTTGAACCAGACATTCTTGGGATTCGAAGGGAGCGAATCCGACTCCGGCTTTTACCGGATTCAAAAGGAGCGAATCCGAATCTGAATACCGATTATTTCAGATTCGAGATTCGTGGATCCGGATTCGACCGGATCCGACAAAAACCGGATTCGACCAAAGCCGGATTCATGCGATGCACTAAAAATATATAACATCCAGATAATCTGAAATCCTTACAAGTTTTTGAATGTCTGACACGGACGATGGGAGGCCGGAACGTGCAACACACCGATTTCGTCCAAAAAAATTTCTAGAGAGGAGGTCATTGGATTTCGTTAGACACGTATTTATGTGATTTTCGTGGTGACAAACCCTTCTTACTTTTTTCAGAAAATCCAAAACACAAAAGTCAGTACTAGTGGATACGAATGGAGTAACGATGAGTCGAAATTGTCAAAATTCCCTAAAAATACACTGTCTAACATACTTGAACGAGGGTAAGCACCGAAATACACTTCGAATGTATTCGACCGACTTTCTTGAAACTTGGCAGAAAATTACCTAAAAATTCACTGTTTAACATACTTGAAAGAGGGTTAGCACCGAAATGCCCTTCGAGTGTATTCGATCGATTTTCTTGAGACTTGGCTGAAAATTATCTAAAAATACACTGTTTAACATACTTAGACAAGGGTTATCACCGAAGTACCCTTCGAGTGTATTCGACCGATTTTCTTGAAACTTACAGTTTACTCTCCTCACTCACATATGTCAACAATGTGTTGGCCTATGGGTGTTTGCGAGATGTGAGTGAGGCATAAGACTGGAAAGTTCGGCTGCCTTCGTTGGTGGCCAGGGTAGGCCAACGGTTAGGCGAGTATCCCGGCAAGAGAAAGTCAGGGGTTCGAATCCCCAGCTAACCTTAACTTTTTACAGTCGATTTTCCGTTCAAGTTCAGGTTAATCAAAAATGCAGGGCCACATTCCTGCATTTAAGTGGTTCTTCCATGCAACCACTCACGTGGATACTGGCAAACACGCGTGACTCACTTTTTCACGTCTTTGGCCGAAAACTAAAAACTCTTCTACTACAAGACACTTGAGACTGGGAAAATACAACCTGAATTATGACAGGTTGGGTGATTATAAGTACCACATGATTACCAACGCCCAGTTAACTCCCAAGCGAACCCATTAGTGAAAGTATATTATTTATTTTTAATTGTTTTTTTATTAATTATTCCATTACTACCATCGGATTGACTATAATTAGGTCACTTAATAAGACAAGACGACCTTATGTTCAAATAAAAACTTCTACACTTTAGCCAAGTCGGTTTTGCTGGTTGCCGTCCCACTCAAAGAAATCAGAATCGAAAGTTCTTCTTAATTCGTTTTTGTAAAACCTAATCCGAACTACTAGCCTCCTCGTCAACCTCATCTTCGGTTTCGTATTCTGAACTCCGACTTTCCTCTTCGACCTGATCTTTGGTTTCCTCATCTGAATTCCCAAAAACCAAATAGTTTGGTTCTCTTTTCATCCGACTAAGAACAGTGTCGCCGGACAACCTCGCTAGAGTGAGACACCTGAACAAAATGGCATGCCGAACACATGGGAGTGTTGAATCTGTCTCAGGACATTCGCATGGGTGATTCTCAATTTTCTGTGGCTCAATAAATCCAGATTCTTCATACATTGAATTAAACGTTTCGTGTGTGTAGCTTTAGTCAAATATTGGACTTTTTCGTACTCCTTGTTGTCTTCTTTTGGTCTTTTAAATTCCAACTCAGATTCTAAGTTGGACGATCTGTTCATCAACAGTTTACACATCTCATCCTCAAGTTTCTCGATTTCTTTTCTCAACTTCAACACTTCTTGAATATTTTCAAACTTAATTTTGACCAACATGTTCATTGTTTCTTGATTGTGTGACTTTTCTGCATTGTAGTTGAAATTCAATTAATCAAAATTGAAGCTGGTTCTTTTCCAACATTCTCAAACCTGTACAGGAAAGCATATATTTATTACTCCTTCGTGGGCTTAGTATTTTAAATTTCGTAAATTGTTATTGAAAATTCATACCTTCGGAAATGACTTCAGCTATGTGTTCATTATTTGAGTACTCGAGACACTTGACCAATTTCCTAGGCCAATTGGGTTGTTTTGAAACGATGGTGTACACTTCATAGTACCTGGACTGGTCATCAGTGATTCCATCCTGAAAAATTTAAAAAAATATATTAAGATAATATATAATTAATAGATAAATAGTCGATCAATCGAAATACTTACAAGTTTTTCTACGTCCGACGATGAGAGTAATCCCCATTGTCTCAAATGGATTTTGAGTTTAGGCCAATCACCTGTATTTTCTGTGAGATAGGACAGGTTGTCATTCAACACTCGTTTTGTGTCTTGAGATGATATTGTGTGAACAACGCCGTAGTTAACGGAAGAAGAAGCACCAGGACCAAGAACATGAGCTTGAACCGGTTCAATGTTCTTGCTCTTTTGTGTCGCATTATCCCACGTACTTGGTTTTGTTTGGCTCTCCAGCGACTTTAAAAGTTCATCTGTTTGCAATGTACGAGAATTAGATTTTAGAATATAATTTCAAAAAATATTAGCATTGACGTGTAGGATTTACCAGCTGTTGAATTGAACTCCACTTTTCTCAGAATCGTTGCCATTCTCTCTACTGTGGCTCTATCACTATTTAATTCAATCCATTTATTTATAACCAAACTCAAGTATTTGTAAGAGCTGGCGCTTTCCCTGTCAACACGTCTTCTAATATCCTCACATTGTGCAAGCGTCAGGCCAAGAGCTCCACAAAGTTTATCGATGCTCGTAATTAAAGTTGAACTCTTTTGAAATATTGTGACTATCTCAAAAGTGTCCTGCTCTGACAAAACTAAAAGAAATTTCAACAAGGGATAATTTAGTAAAATATTACTTTTTAAAGATTTTGAGTGTTAAAGAATCTCTTAAAAAATCTTTGATGTTCTACTGTCCCTAATTACCTCTGTCTCCCATTTCTTGGTTCCGCTAAAAATTAATGAACTCCCGAATGGGCTGCAGCGCCTACCAAACAGTAGTAACAAATTCCATCTGCAAATACTAGTCAAAATAGGAAATATGTGGCAACGCCCAGGTTGAGTAACATGGTTCTGAATTGGAGTACCAGTACTGCCATTTGTATTCTGCTTAGGAATTGTGACGTTAGGCAGTGGGAGAATACGCGTAACACGTCGCGTTGAAAAGTGGCCTTAACATTCTAATCAGTATTGACACGATTCCATTGCATAATCAACGACACACCGTTAGTTACACGAATCCTTTACCACAATGTGATACGTGGTTGACTAAAGTTCACCTATGTGAAATTTTTTTAACCCGTGTAAAAAATTTACAACACGAAAGAGTAGTACCTACATGTTTGGAGTAAGAATTTATTGAATAGAGAACACACACGCAGATTATCAATGGAAATCCATACAAGCTTGTATGTCCGATGTTGAGAGTAGTCCCCACTGTAGTAAATTGGTTTTCAGCTTAGGCCAATCGCACGTATTTTCTGTGAGATAAGACAGGTTGTCTCTCAAAACTAGTTTTGTTTCTTGGAAGGATTTTACGTTAACAACGCCATAGCTGACAGTAGTAGAAGGGCCTAGTCTAAGGGTCTTCTGTTGCTTTAACAAATGCAGAAAAAGAGTGTATATATATTTTTGTAGTGTTTCCGTGGCACACTTTAAATTGGTTTCCACTGGGTTCTCAGTTTCTAACAGATCCAACAGTTCCTTAAGGCATGTCTGTATTATTTCCCTATGATTCGTTCCTTCTTCCTCACCGATCGTGGACTCGGTTTCCATTTTTTCCACAATTTCTAACATAACACTGACTGAATTATGTGGTAGTAACTATGTTTGGACGAATTAATCGTATGATAAATTTTAGTTGCCTTAGATAAATGCCATGACGGTGGGAATACGCCGAATGACGATAAAAGTTCCGGTGCATTAGTGATGTGTATTGGCGGTAAAAATGCAGACAGCTGTATAAGGGAAGGGAATTATTTATGAAAACCCTGATATGATAATTGTGTCAATTCAACATATTATTTTTACCCTTGGTCTACAATCTAGTGCCGTGTGTGTGAGCCGTAGTATCCGTGTCGCGTCCACTTCATCCGTGACTGATTAATATGGTCAAGCAAGCATGTCCGGGAAAACATATTATGTAACAAGGAGAAATAGCAAAAGAATTGATAGTGGTATCCCACGAAAGGTCGATTTATTTTATTCTATTTTCCTTCCAGTAGAATTATTGGACTAAATAGGCCTGTGGTTGAGCATTAATTGATTAAATTTTCATTTAACAATTTGCGGTCACATTGAAGAATTCTAGACTATTCTATTTCGACCTGATCACATTGTAGAATAAATTTTACAGCGATTATTATAGATGGATTAATTACCAATAATAAAATAAATGTGTGAATCGACTCGCACTAGAGCGATAAATATTGTGAAACCTAATCAGAACTACTAGACAGTTCTTCGCCCTCGTCTTCGGTTTCGTATTCTGAACTGTGACTTTCCTCTTCCACCTGATCTTCGGTTTCCTCATCCGAATCCCCAACAACCAAGTAGTTCGGTTCTCTTTTTTTCCGACTAAGAACAGTGTCGCCGGACAATCTCACTAGGGTGAGACACCTGAACAAATTGGCGTGCAGAACACAAGGGAGTGAATCTGTCCGAATACATTCGCACGGGTGATTCTCGAAGTTACGTGGCTCAATTAGTCCAAATGCTTCGTACAATTGATCTAAACGTTTTTCGTGTTTACCTTGCTTCAAATAGTACTTCAAGTACTTCTTGTCGTACGTCCTTTTAAAAGATGCCTGGGTACTATTCTTATAATACAACGTGTCTTTGAGCTCAGTTGGGATTTTTCTTATTTCCTTTTTGAATGCTTCATCCTCAACATAGCGCTTTCTGATCTGTTCATAAAATTCTGGAGAATATCCGAAGTAATCATTCGGGTTTATAATCTGCTTAATACTCTCGCTCCTTTTCTCAAAAAATTTGGCCCAATATTCAGACGATTTATTTTTCTTTGTCCCATATGCCCTACAAGAAGATCTGTGTATTTTGATCAAGTCCTGATGAATCTCCAGGTATGTTTTCGTAGTGTTGATTCGACTTTCCAATTCATTTACTTCAAGTTTTCTTTCCGCAATTAAACGAGTGTAATATAATTCCCATATTTCATCTTCTGGTTCCACAGTACAATTTATCATGGCCTCTTGACTGATCTCTTGAGCAGATTCTTCCAACTTGGATATCATTGTGCACAATTGATCTTCTTCTGGTCTTCTAAATTCCAATTCAGATTCTGAGTTGGATGATCTGCTCATCAACAGTTTACATCTCTCATCCTCAAGTTCCTCGATTTGTTTTCTCAACTTCAACACGTCTTGAATATTTTCAAACTTAATTTTGACCAACAGATTCATTGTTTCTTGATTGTGTGACTTTTCTGCATTGTAGTTAAAATTCAACTGATCAATTTCTTTTTGTAATTCTGATTTTGCCAAGAGAAGATTCTTTAATTCTTCTTCCAACATTTCTGTTTCAAGTTTTAGCATTTCGAGTTCCTTATTTTTGTCTTGGAGTAATTTCATTAGTTTCCCCAATTCATCTTGTAACCCATCTCTTTGACTTTGAAGACTGATATTGTGTTTCCTGAGGTTTTCTAATTCTTCAATAAATGCCACTTTGTTTTCTGTATCGATGATAGTTTTCAATTCAATTCTGGCTTTCGCCTCTGCATAATTTGCTTCTCTGACTTTCGCGTTTAAGTTTTCTATTTGTGCTTGAAGTTCGGCTTCTTTAGTTTCCGCGAGGGAAATCTCATCTGCAACTGAATTACGATTCGAGCGACTTGTCTTGATAAATTTTTCAATTTGTTCAACTTGTGAGAAATTTTCTTCCTTCCTTGTCACCAGTACTTCCTTGTTGTCCAAATACGTCTCTTTTTGTTTCAACTTGTTCTTTTCCAAGATGCTTAAACCTAGAAGTGCATGTTATTTTATATTCGAGATCACTTTTAGTTAGAGAAATATTGGTACCTTCAGAGATGACTTCAGCAATATGTTCATTATTTGAATCGTTGAAACATTTGACCAATTTCTTGGGCCAATCAGGTTGTTTTGCAACGATGGTGTACAAATCATAGTACCTGGACTCGTCATCAGGTATTTTGTCCTGAAGAATTCAAAAAAAAATATATTAAGGTACTATAATTAATAGATATATAGTCGATTAAAACGCAATCCTTACAAGTTTTTGTACATCCGACCCTGAGAGTAACCCCCATTGTCTCAAATGGATTTTGAGTTTAGGCCAATCACATGTATTTTCTGTGAGGTAGGACAGGTTGTCATTCAACACTCGTTTTGTGTCTTGAAAGGATCTTGTGTGAACAACGCCGTAGTTGACGGGAGAAGAAGAACCAGTGCCAAGTCTTAGGTTCCTTTGTTTCAGCAAATGAAGGAAAAGTGTGTACAGATATTTTTGGAGTGATTCGGTAGCAGACTTTAAATTAATCTAAAGTGTGTTCTCGTTTTCTAAAAGTGCCAACAATTCCTTGTGACAACTTTGGATTATTTCTTTTCCACCTTCTTCCTCACTTGGTTCCATTTTAAAATTCTGACATTATCAGTACACAACCACTCAATACAGTTAGGAGTGGATGAATAATTTATTCAGATCATCCAAGTCCATTCGGATGTACAAATAAAGTTAATAAGAGTTCCAGTGCTGTAGGGATGTTGAAACGATGATAAGATAACCTAATTAATTGCCTGATATGGTAACTGTGTCAATTTTGAGAGTTCTGATCACCTTCGGCCTATACATGTAACATTGCGTGCGTGAGCCAGATTCGTGAAATACATAATAGTGTTATTTTTAATTAGCCATGCAAAATTAAAAGAATGTCATGTAGTCAATTGTGGGGATTATCAAGAACAAGAAGTGAGGGCTTTTTAATTTTAATTTAATTTAGGGCGGCTAATGTTTAATAATGCCAATGGATATTGATTTGATTGATTTCAGGCCATTCGTGAACGAGTCAATCGAATATCATGTCATGTCTATGACTTCGTTTCTTCAAGCATCAGACGCCGATATATATTTAACTTTGGACAATGATTACGAATGAACTTAATAAGTTAACAAGATAAGTTAAAATAACAATAAATTCTGACTCCAAACACGTAGATACTCGTCCTTTCACACTTTCGAATTTTCTATACGGGTTAAAAAAAATTTCACAGAGGTACACTTGAATCAACCACGTATCATGTTGTGATAAAGGATTCGTGTTGAACTGGTGGTTGGTTATGCAATGGAATCATGTCAATACTGATTAGAATGTCAAGCCCACTCTACAACGCAACGTGTATTCCCCCATTGCCCATTGTCTAATGTTACAAGAGAAATATATATGGCAGTACTGGTACTCCAATTCAGAACCGTGTTACTCAACCTGGGCGTTGTCACAGATTTCCTATTTTGACTAGTATTTGCAGATGAAATTTGTTACTACTGTTTGGTAGGCGGTGGAGCCCATACGGGAGTTCATTAATTTTTAGCGGAACCAAGAAATGGGAGACAAAGGTAATTAGGGGCAGTAGATCATTAAAGAAGAGATTCTTTAACACTCAAAATCATTAAGAAATTTATTATACTAAATTATCCGTTGTTTTCTTTTAGTTTTGTCAGAGGGGGACACTTTTGAGATAGTCACAATATTTCAAAAGAGTTCAACTTTAATTACAAACATGGATGTACTTTGTGGAGCCCTTGGCCTGACGCTTGCACAATGTGAGGATATTAGAAGATGTGTTGACAGGGAAAGTGCGAGTTCTTACAAATACTTGAGTTTGGTTATAAATAAATGGATTGAACTAAATAGTAACAGAGCCACAGTAGAGAGATTGGCAACGATTCTGAGAAAAGTGGAGTTCAATTCAACAGCTGGTAAATCCTACACGCTAATACAAGTATTTTTAAAATTCACATTCTAAAATCCAATTCTCGTACATTACAAACAGATGAACTTTTAAAATCACTAGAGAGTCAAACAAAATCAAGTACCCGGGATAACGCGACAGAAAAGAAAACTTCGTTTTCACAGATTGTTTCACAAGTTGTGAAGAAAACCAACGTTGATCGTGTTCAAGTTCACGTTCCAATATCAACGGAGGTAACAAAGGCTACGAGTACAACTGAAATTTCTGATCAATTGAAAGAAGTCAAGCTAGAAGATCTTCAGGAAGGACTACGTGGATCAGAAAAAGAATTGAATGAATTTTTGCAAATGGGTCCACAAAAGTTTAACACATTGAAGACTATTGAATTTAACGACATACAATTGCGTTGGACCGATTTTTGGTATTCCGTAGAACATATCAAGACTTTGGAGGCAATTCGACTCACTGATCTGAGATTACTTGGGTTTTCTCTTCCGTCAAGAAGAATACTGTTGCCTAACCTCAGAGAATATACAGTAAGGTTAGACTCTGGCTCAACAGAAAAGCTCAGGGGGCAGGCAAAAGAAACAAGAGAATTTCGTGGTAAAAGTAACTATGTTTTAGAAGGTATGATCCCCTTTGTAAAGACGAAGGATTCGGATGAAGAATTTTGGACCACTTGTTTGAATCTAAGCAACATTCAATTAGCACTGGTCATTCCCGACGACGACGACGTCATATTCAGAATAGAGAAAGATAATTTGGAATTTGCCGTGGATCGGTTTTATGTAGAATATGAGCAGAATTCAACTCAACACAGCGTTCTTCCTAACTTTTTCCGAACATTTAAAGGGCTCAAGAAATTGATGTTGACAAATTTTTGTAGACACCTTGCTGCGGAATGTGTGGATTTTTCTTCTATCCCAACTTCGCTAACCCACTTGTCCTTTCATGATTATCCTTCTTCAATCAACTTGGAAGATCTTTACGTTGTTCTCAAATCACTCAAGAACTTAGAATACCTCCACATTGAAATTTCAACATTTGACGACTTCAAGCTCACAATCGACATTGCCTGTTTGTCACCAAAAATACGTTACCTTGTTTTGGGGAATCTTGATATCACATGTTCATCACCTTGTGAATTTGAAAATGTGAGTATTATGATTCTTCACGACACTCAATTTACACCACCCAATCTTCCATTTATATTCAAAAATCTGAAGAAATGTGTCCTTCATGCATCCAGAGGGTCAAGTCATCCTGTTTTTAGAGGCTTAAAGAATTTGTTAGTGATGGACACATTGGAATTAATTGTCATTCACGGATTAAGAATAGACACAGACGACGGTGGCGTAGGAGAAATGCTGTACAGCTGCGGTGTCACACCTAATGTCGAAATCTTTGCTTTGGAGAAAAATGTTGAAAGACGATGGAAGTTTGTAAGTTTAAGTGAAGAAGATGCATTCGAGAATTTCATGCTGGTTGCAATGCAGGAATTCGAGGAATTTTGTGGATGGACAAGTTGAATTAGAGTTTAAAATACAGCATAGTATTAGGATGCCAATAACTATAATTTGAAATTAAAGATAATTTCTATAGTAAAAACATTCAATTCACATGACGTCAGAAGACCCTGTGGAGGTCGTTGCGGCTCTACTCGCTCCACTAGGATTGAGTGCAGGGCTGATTGTGTTGTAAATATCATTAGTACAGCGTATCTCGGATAAATAACTTATGAAAGTAGGAATAGTATCTTTGTATGTATGAATGCAACGCGTTTATCAGTATAATAAAGAAACAAGCACAGAAAGTAAAAATATTAGATGATTTTTCTCAAAGCTTGATTCCAGCTGTGAATAGTACTTTCTCATTTATTACGTACCTTTGTATATATATTACGTATACTATATAGTATAGTATAGTGTATATTCTAACCTATCACGGGCGGAATTATAATTTATAACCTGCTGTGTAGACATTATTTCATTCATCACATGGCGTAGCATATTCTCTCTAGCATAACAATATATAGAGTACCTGTCTTCCCTAATTTTGCTCTATCACTCTATCACTTGTTGTGGAGTGCTTGCTTATTATTAGAGTGTTTTCCACAGGAGTCGTACATATTAATATGCTTATCTGATTATCATAGCAACAAAACACCATTTAGACTGGAAATGCCTATGCTTAGCTGATCCATTTCTGAGATGGGTGAAGGAAACAGTTTGGACAATTTTGACTAAACCAATTCTGGAGAAAATCGGTTAGCTTGAACCGTTTGCGGATCAAAGAGGCTTCATAATTTGTTAGTCTCAACAGTTGTGCACTGAGAAACATTCATTTTTGTGCCCCAACGTACCCAGCCCTACCAGACTATCTGGTAGAGTTTTCTCATTTTGAGCTCTCGGGTTTTTCATGATATGAAATGAGAGCCGGTACTGAATAAATAAAACTGTAACCGGAAGGAAATACTCACGTCATTCTTATTTTTATTTTCTCAGCTTCTTCGTTACAATTAGTTTAACCAAAATTAATTAAATTCACGCAGGTTACAACTCCGACACTGGTCTGCGATTTCTAAATCTAAATCCCCAGTCACTAAGTGACCTGCCAAAACCCGTTTGGACCAAGTATTTCGGCTCTCTTTTTTTGAATTAAGACCGTGTTTCCAGATAATCTCGCTATGGCCATGCACCTGAACAAATTGGCATGGATAACACATGGGAGTAAGAAGTTTTTCCGAGGACAACCACAGGGTTGTTTCTCGGAATTTAGAAATTTAATTAGTCCAAATCCCTCACACAATTCATTTACCCGTTTTGCATGTGTCCCTTGAGTAAAAACTTTGACATTTTCGTATTCCCGTTCAAATTGCTTTATAATGAGTTTCTGTGAATACGTGGGCTTCACATGGAATTTATATCTTATCTCATTTCTGAATGCTTGTCATCAACGTAGCAATGCCCTATCGACTGGTAAAATTCTGGTGTATAACCAAAGCTATCCTCCTGAGCTTCAATCGCTTCTACATGGACGAGCCATGCTGTATGATATTTTGTCCATGTACCAGAGGATTCATTTATCTCTGCTCTTCTGTCCTCCTTACAAGAAGATACATGGATTTTTATCAGGTCTTGATGAATCTCTTTATACCTTTTTGTATTGTTAAATCGACATTCCAATTCATTTAATTCAGGTTTTCTTTCTGTGATTAATCGACTGTAATACAATTCCAAAAGTTAATCGTCGTGTACGTCCACAGTACAATTTATCATTATAGCCTCTCGACTCAGGTCTTCTGTAGTTTCTTCCGAGTCGGAAATCAATGAGTCCAATTTTTCTACTTCTGAGCAATCGGTTTCTGGAATTGATTCCCTGGCTATCAACAACTGATATAGCTCGTCCTCAATCTGTTTCTTCAACTTCAACACTTCTTCAACATTTTCCAACTTAATCTTTGCTAACAGATTCGTAGTTTTTTGGTTGTGTGATTTTTCTGCATTGTAGTTAGAATACCGTTTATCAATTTTTTCTTGTATATCAGATTTTAGTTTGAGAAGTTTCTTCAATTCTTCTTCCATTATTTCTGTTTCACGTTTGAGCACTTCGAACTGGTTATTTTTGTCTTAGAGTAATTTCGTCAATTTCGACAAATCATTTTGAAGATTGATGTTGAGTTTTCTAAGCTCTTCTAATTCTTCTATTATGGCAACTTTATTTTCTATACCGATGATAGTTTCTAATTCTGCTCTGGGTTTGGCCTCTGCATAATTTGCTTCTTTCAATTTCCTGTTCAAGTTTTCTATTTGTGCTTGGTGTTTTACTTCTTTAGATTCTGCAAGGGACATCTCATTTGCAACTGAATTTCTGTTGGAGCGACTCGTCTTGATAAATTTTTCTGCTTGGTCTACTTGTGAAAAGTTGTCTCCCAACTTTATTATCATTTCTTCCTTGTGGTCCAAAGAAGTTTGTTTTCGTTTGAGCTGATTATTTTCCAGCAAGCTTAAACCTGGAAAGAGGGAACGAAACTTTACGTTTATTGAGGGATCAAAATACGTCTCCCTTCACTCTCGATATATTTCAATAAAACTTAGCAAAATTGTTTTACCTTCAGACACAACATCGGCAATATGTTCATTACTAGAACCGCGCTTCCAAAAAGTTCCAAAAAAAGTTCCAAATGCGAAAAAACCTTTGGTTTTTTCTGCATTCGTAACTTTTTGGTCGCATAATTTAATTGAAATTTAGGTTAATTCATGCAATTATCCGTTAGGTTAAGTCCAACGAATTAATATATGAGCATTTAGACCCCTACCTAACCTAACATAACATAAAAGAATTGAAATTCGACCAAAAAAAGCTGCAAAAAGTATCGACAGCACCAGGGTTCGAACCTGGGGGGTGCGCGTCGGAAGCGAACGTTCATGCGTTGGCTCTATGGATACAAGTCTAGAGGACGCGTTGAATTTGGTATCCTTGTTCGTTCCATCTCCCCATACTCCACTGCTTGTGACTTCGATCAAAGTCAACTGCTTAGCTACTACTAAAGAATTTGTCTGCGACAAAAAAGTACTGAAGCAACGACTAGAGTAATTGTGCAGTGTCATTTCGGCATTGGGGATCTGACTGACTGTATGCACTGGTTTGTGGGAGTCTCTGAAAGGCAGCAGTTGGTAGCAACACATTACCTTCGGGTTTACATGTGGTGTAAAAACCATATGATTGACTGCCACTGCTCGCTCGAGTCGGAGTCCATATCCGGGCATACAGTTAGCTTCTAGTGCGTCTCTGGTAACCACTGTACATTACAGTCGGCCGTGACATGAGACCAATAATTGGTCTAAGTAGGTCTGTCCGGTTGGACGCATCAGTATTATAATTCTTGATCCACGTAATAGTTGTTCAGTGTTAATTCCGACGTGTACGTCTTGCGGACCGATCATGGTAGCGGTAGCACTTATAATCAAAAATATAGATATTGTATTTTTTATAATGCATGTGCTAGTGCTATCCAATTGATGATAGGTATTGTACTATAAATACAATCATTTTTCATAAATTGTTAGAAAACATTCTTCAAACTCTTGTAAAAATAATTAAGTATAGTTATGGCGAAAATCACATTTATAAAATCTACCGAGAGCCAATCTGTGACACCTAATGATGAATCAATTGAGACTTGTTCTTATTGTTTTTAGGGCTGTGCAGGTAAATACCCGGGTGCTTATTTTCTTTTATACCCAGTGGGTATTTATTTGATGTCAGTGCGTGGAGTATTCCTGAAGCAGTCCTGTCACTAGAAAAAAAAATATGCGCCTGTTCCAGCATGTAAAACCTCTTTAAATTGAATTATTCGTTTGTACGGAAACATACAACAAATTCTCATTAGTTCAGATTCCCCCAATCTCAATGTCTCCTATTCAGTACAAAATGTGAAAATTTTATGATATACATAGTAACAGCTCGATAAATAAATATTTTTTAACCAAATTGATTGATAAGTCCTTTTTCCTAGTTTTGGTAACTGTACAATTCA
>JAQIXO010001086.1:0-13955 GCA_034700305.1 Protaphorura armata
ATTAATTTGCACGTCAGTCCTATCTCCAGAAATATAAGCTTATACACGAATGAATGTGATACACGAATTTGAATGACAATATTGGAATTTATTTAAACTTTTGGTACAACGAGTTGACTAGGAATCAGTACAGCGAGGTGGGGATGTCAGTCAGCGAACTTGAATATTGATGGCAATGCCTACGTACACTGTAAATGTAAAAAAAACATTTCTGAAGCATTTTTCGGACCCAAGTACTAGTACTCGGTAGCATTAATTAGATGCTTCGAAAATGTTTTGGAGATGCTCCATGGGAGTCAACAAAAATGCTCCTAGTAAAGGCCATCACAATGATCCGGAAATGCTCCACCTCTGGTTAGAATATGCTCTGACAATGTTCCATTCCAGCCCACAATATACGCTCCAGAATAAGTCGTCCAAGAAAACCACGAACGTTTAAGTAATCATAAATATGTAGTCCTTATTAAATTTTTCTCTGCTTTTCTTTCTCAACACTCATAAAGGTAAATTTTATATCTTACTTAATAATATGACGGTAAGGCCCAGTTCACATGCATGCGATCCTTGGTGCGATTGTGATTGCGATTCATGAGAACAGTGTTGCGACTCCGTCGCACGACACCGTCGCGCGACGATAAAAACCTGCGATTTTTGTCAGAAATCGCAGATCGCACGAAGTTCAAATATTTGAACTTTATCGCAAGAACGTAATGGGGGATGACCTTTCGTGACCTCTGGGAGGCCCAATTATGATTTCAACAGACGAAATTTGATTGATTCGTGATCAGGCCATGCCTGGGGCCTAGAAAAAAATATGTTATACCTGGGTGCTGGTATACGTGCAATGACTCTCCCTTTTGTCAGAGCATGTCAGTGCACCCGAAATAAAATATGTCGTGTCAAGGTCCTGGTAGACAGACATTCCCTTGTAAGTTGTATTAAATGTATTCGATTAATTTGTTAATGAATGGGTTTGTCAGGAACACAGCTTACTTTGGACTCCTCAACATTTGTCGTCCCAAGGCAGGTGAAACGGTAGTGGTGAGCGCAGCAGGTGGAGCCATTGGGAGTTTAGTCGGTCAGATTGCAAAAATTAAAGGTCATTCCGAATTACCACCTCATTGTCTCAGAAGGTTTGATTTAATTAGTATTCACTTTAACATTTAGTTTGTCCACACGGAATTGATTGTTATTTTGACAATGTGGGTGGAGAGTTTGTGTACCACGTGGTGCACAACATGAATGATTTTGGAAGGATTGCCCAGTGTGGCTCTGTGTCCAGCTACAACAAAGACTTGGACTCCAAGGTTAGGTAGGAATTTTTCATTTACAAACTGAAGGATATGTGTAGGGTAGGGATTTTGATTGACTACATAGATCTGATCTGATCTGATTTGATTTGATTAGAACCATTTGACTACGCTGACTTTCGGTTCCGGTGTCTGACGCTCCAAGGATTCCAATCACGCATGTGGTACGACAGATGGGATGAAGGAGTTCATCAGATGAGAGAGTGGATTCTGGAGGTGATCTCTTATATTAACTCATGGAATACCTATCATTCTAGTCTAGGAGGGATGGATAACAAATCTATTTTGATTGAACAGGGGAAGCTCAAGATTTAAGAGACGGTTGCAGATGGATTTGAGGAAATGCCCCAAGCCTTCATTGACTTACTCAATGGAAAGAATGTTGGGAAACAAATCATTAAGGCCTAACAATCACACACACCCACGCATTTCACTTCCTGTTCTCATTACAATTCCTTGAATAAAACTGTGTTTCCAATTAATTCCAATTCACTTACAAGGGATCTACCCCGACCTGACCTCCAGGACCTTGACACGCCATACTTGTTTTCGGGTGCCCTGAGCGGGGTGTCATCAATATTTTTGTGCAGAAATAAAAACATTTTGAAATACTAATCAGTGAGTGTTAGTGTTAGTCTCATACACTTGGCTCATTCGATTCGAACATTTCGAACACGCATTTGCTTGGTGAATGTTGCACTGCAAAAGGCATTAGAATTTCTGTATAACTATTTTATTTGAATGAAAATTGGATTCTCAACAACGGAGTCTCAATCTCAATCTAGAAACAGATTCAGAATCAGATTCTAATGAGTCAGAATCAGATTCCGATTCTAATGAGTCAGAATCAGATTCCGAATGATCAGAATTTCAAATTATGAGGGGCAATTTGGACTTTTTGATTTAAACTCTGACTTTGAAGTCTTCGCCATGGGCTCACCCTTCTGTCCTTTAAAATAAATGAAAACACACTTGAATTTTAAGTAGGAAATATTTATTTGCTAATTCACTATAACCTGTACGGTTTTTGTAATATTTAATACTATTTTACAGTCGTTGTCCTTCCCTTGAGCGAAATGCATTAATTTGAATATAATATATATTGAATAAAATATACCATGTAAATACAAATGTTAAGAAAAACAAGTCAAACAAAAACAAAATAAGGTAATAAATTATGCACAATCTAAATACTAGGGGGAATAATTATTCTTAGGGGATCTCTGGAAATGACCTATTAATATTTAACATATTGTGTATTATAGTGAACTATCATATGACACACAATACGATTTAAAATATGATTTTAACCGCTTTTATTTTATCTAGTAATCGCGGTAAACAAAATTATTTCTTGCCAACCCTGTAAATATTTTATTCTTAGGGAAGTCAAAATTCTAGACATCTAGATTCTACTTAACGCTCCGGTGCGGTCAGATCAGATAGGACAAGTTCAATTACCATATGGCTGCCGGCTGGAGGGAATATTATACATGTACAGACTACAGACCTATAGCATATACATGTGTCACTATTTGTGCATAGCACTCTGAACCTTTTTCCTTAGGCAAGAACGGGTTTTAATGATGAGTTTGGATGAACTCATGCATGTGAACTATTTTGGACAGGTAAAAGTGTTTCATAATAGAACATACAGCAAGCAGATAAAGGGTTGACCCTGACCATTCGGCATTCCTTTGCACTTTGTAAAGAAAATCCACTTCCCCTTCCACGAAGGCACGCAAAACAAAGTACACTTGGTTCTATGGTCCCTTCCATTGTCTCACTCACACTCACATTCAGTATTGAGTTCTACAAAAATTCACAATCTATCCATCCGTCTCAATCGTTATTTTTGTGTCGTCCAAATTCATCTGGATTCCTTTGGAAGAATTCGAAACTACAATATTATCCCGTAAGTGTATTTCATACAAATTACTCCCGTATGTTTGAATTTATTCAAAGTGCACACTTTCGTTTAAGGGAAATCCGTCTGATTGAATATCTCAACAACCACTTCACCGAATTGGATGAATTATAACTTTTTGGAAACGTGTTGAATCCGCGGAACTTTATTCGGTAGAGATTAATTGATCTTCTTACAATTAGTTTAGTTATAAAATTAATAAAAATTATTACCGTAATAATTAATTCCGAAAACCGAATCTCAAAAATTTTCCACCGATAATTTCTCCGCGTGTTCAATACGATTCCAGAAAGTCATAACTCATCCAGTTCGGGTGGGTAGATTCGGCGATATATAATTAATTATACAAGAAAATAATTGAGGTAGTTTTTGGGCGAAAAAGCATGTAGTTTGTAGTTCTAAGTTGGCGGGAGTCCCAACCCCAGAAATTCCTCACATGGTTGCCAAACCGTAGAGAACCATTTGTATCCGTTCATTCACCTGTTCATCCAAAGCAACATGCCCGCGAATGTCTGGCAACCCTAGTCAGGAAAACTAACAGAGGTCTTCTTCAATCTTACTGATTCTCACTTTTCTCACTGAACTCCGGGAATAATTGTTGCGGGAAATTCAAAATAAACGGATTCCCCTTAACATTCGCCGCAAAACCCACGGCCTTGGCCGTACATTAGAGGGTATTTCTTATAAGAGAGCCGGTTGTTTTCCATTGGGCTGGCTGATCCGCAGTAAAATTTAAGAGTCCGTGAAAAAGTGGATAACCATCGTTAGCACATAACATAAGACATGATGTGGGTTTTGGAGCGCGCGCGTACGACAAGGCGGCGCGCTACAAAGATTGTGTACCAATTATGCCACAATGGACTCTGCAGAGTTAAATTGTACAGGGTGGCCCAGGAAATCGTTCCCCTATTTCTCTCCAAAGCCACATATTTCACAAAAGCATGAAGAAATCCCTGAGGGTCGTTTTTATTATTGAATAGCCAATACATTTCAAATAGGAATATTCAAGTTGAAATCGTTTTGTTATCGTAGGTGGAGGAGAACAATTGGATTACAAAACGGTTACAAATACGTGTAATGTGAGCCCAAAGTCGAAATGTTCATCCACTCATGCTAGCCCTGCTGACCTTCGTTGACCTCTAGCGGTCACCGGTGTTTTTTAAGGACTTGACGCCCATTTAAACATTGTTCAGGAGGTCGAGAAGAACCGCTGTGCAAAGTTTAAGGTCAATTGGGCATGGTCACCATGTTAACCCGCCTGACCTTCGCTGACCCCTAAATTTTTCGGGCTTAGTGGTCTATTTAAACATTGTTCAGGAGGTCATGGACAAGCTCTGTGCAAAATATGGGGTCAATCCGACGGAGGGCAATTCCCCCATACTTCCGCCGTGATATCCTTTCGATTTCAGAATGTAAAAACGGACAAGGGACCTCAACCATGGGTTATTGGCTTTCGGTTCGAATGACCTGAATTTTTAGTATGTGGTACCTAGGATGACCACAAACAACTTTTGCATTAGTGAAACTCGGGGCATAGCTCCATTTGACCTCTGGAGACCACACTAGGTCACCGTACCCTGGCATGGGTAACAGTTGGCAATTCTCATTATTTCCAGGACTCCAATAATTATTTTCACGTAAGTCATACGTGAATGTATTTATTCGAATACAAACTTATAAACATACAATACACTATTACACTAGTACGCTAATTAGAATAATCTTCCCAATCTAATAAGTACGAGAACGGACCGGTAAAAAAAGTAAAGAATTAGAAAATGTCGAAAGAAATTCAGAAAATTCAAAATAAATTATTTTTAAAAATTGACATCTTTCTCGATTTTTTCGATTTTTTATTTATTTTTTTAAATTTTGTATACAACCGAGATGGTCTTTCCCGTGCTCGCCCGCGCTCCGGGCTAAGAGAATTTGAAGTCAGGCTTATGTCGCCTAACTTTCTTGAAGCCGTATCTTTATTTACATGGGGTACTACGTTGGTGGCGCTTGCGTAGGCTATGCAAGTTCTCGGAGAGTCCAGGAGTTGGGAATCTGAGGGAAAGCGAGTTTGGCTTGAGAGTCCATTGAGTTGAATGATGGTCGTATGGTGGGTGTTCTATAAGTATTACAAGCTCTACATGGTGCCCTATAATTACTTAGCCGTAGGCTGGACTGTTTTCTAGTATTACTTATTAGTTCCGAATATTTTTTTAAAATTAAGGTCTTAACTTTCAATTTAGCCTAGGGATGATACCCATGTATTAGACAAATTGGGGATGTAATCTAATACTACATTGTTTTTAGCACATACTTTATTGCAATTGGATTTATTTATTAAACGATAATTCTGGCTGGTACGATTTGAAGATTTGATGCACACTATTTTTTAAATATTTCAAATAATTGGATTCATAATTAATTTTTTTGTCAGGTCTGAGAATGAGTGGTTTTGCTGAGGATGAGGATTTTACTGATGTAAAACCTGAAATAGGTGTTCTGGCTACAACTTCTGCTCCTCAGGAATTTTGGTACCTTGATGGAAATTCGGTTGAAGGAATCAAAGTGGAAGAAAATGAAGATGATTTTTCCTATGAAAGGGTCAAACAAATACTTCACAGGTCTCGTCCTCGATTGACCATGGAAGAAAGATTTGACTTGATAAATATTCTCACTCAAGAACCACAACCACAAGAGCGACCCAAAACGGTAATTTCAATCTAATATTTTATAAAAGTACCTACATACAATTGACAATCGCAATCGGGGATAGTCAGTCAGATTGAGTCTCGCCCTGTGTCGTGGATGAGTAAATATCCCAGACAATATTCTACTAGGAATCTCACTTTGTCCGGCGTGTAAAGCGCGACGGGTAAACGCGTAACTCATTCACGCGTAAAAGTTTAAAAATCTCCCCGGAGATGGCGCGGGTGCGGCCGTCAGTGTCTGACGGGTATTTTACTGGTTATATATAAAAGACAAAACCCATTTTGCCCACTTTATGTGTTCCTTGGTGGGCCGGGAAAACCAAAAACTTTTAGGTGCTAAAGAGTATTTTTATGTATTTTTTTTGCAGAAATATGTCAGGCAGAGACGACCGGATTTGGAAACTATTCCGCCTCTTCCGCGTCAAGATATTGTGAGTAAATTCTTATTGTTAATCTTTCTCTACATAGGCTGCATTTCTTATATGTATGAAAAGCAAAAACTAAACGTGTTTGCTTTAACGTGTTTTACACGTTAGTCCCTCATTTATTAAAGTAATTTCAATTACAAATACAAAGTACGTACAAATTTGGGAAAATAGTTAATTACATTTACAAATTACATGCAAAATTGCGAACATAATTAATTACAATTACAAATATAATTTTGGTGTTCTTCAGTACTAAAAATACCCCTTTTCCTTGAGTACCCTAAACTTCATGCAGTTAGTACAAAACTTTGGTAGTCAACAAAAGTAATGAAAAATGTAATTTTAATTAAAAATTATAATCCCACAAATGAATTAAAGTACAATTACAAATTAAAGAAACAAAATTTTAATGTAAACCACTGAAACAAAAAAAATTATTTTAGAGCACACAGGCCCTCCAGATGATTTTCTCCTCATTGTCAATCAAGGACATTTTCTCATGCCGTTTTGTGTGTAAAGAATGGCGATCACCCGCAACAATGGTACTCAGAAAACGTGTCTCAAAATTCTTTACAATTTATTCCCGAGATCCGACACTCATGACACAAGAACGTGGAGGGCCAAAAAAATCCAAGAAAAGTCGTATTCGACCCGAATCCGATAAGTTATGCGAATTCTTGAGAGTGATGAAAGAAAGTCAACTCCTTCCCATCTCATCATTCCACCTTCGATTCAAACATATTGGCAAACCAGAACACACTCCAGGAATTCAATCGTTCTTTCAATTATTTGGACCCATCATCCAGAATTTAACATTAGATTTTACACACTTGAAACCAATTGATGAAAATGGTCAAATAATGAAGCCAAAATCCAAGAAAAAAGACCAAATGGATCAAGCGCCCATCCATATTCAGAATTATTTGGGCACAGTTTCACTTACAAATTTACGAAACCTGGAATTCAATTTTATACCAAATTCTAATTTTAGGTGCCCATCATTATCTTTGGGCGAACAAGTTCGTACCGAAATTATGACTACATATTTTAATGCCGCTGCTGAGGCTCCTGTCCAACATATCCGATTCATTTCAGATAAAAATTTATTTGAACTCGTTGAATCACTCGAAAATTCACCACTTAACACTAACCATTTATCAAGACTGACACTCCAGTGTTCTGAATTAGTGGAACAAGAATTAGAAAATCTTGGACGAGTCGTCAACTTGAAAAGATTATCCCTAAAAGCTAATAACATTTCCATCTGTCCAACTGTCATGAATGATTTCCTAGGAAGTCAATCCAAATCTTTGGAATACTTGAAAATATTCACATACAATGAAAATGAATGTCGACCGGACCGAAGTTCCACTCCAGACTTTGTGTTTCAATTTCCAAGGATGAAAAATCTAAAAGTATTTTCAATTCAGAATGAAGAGGTCATAGGGTGGCCATGTAAGCAACCCCGTCGTCCGACCTACAAGATCTTTCGTTGTAAGCCCATCGATTGGCCAGAAATATTTCCAAAATTACAAGAATTTAAAATGAGAGGTCAAACTTCGAAAGGCTTCCTCTCCGTACTCTTTTCATTACGAAACAAACACCAAGGAGTCCAAATAGTTGATTGGATACCTGGACCTAATACAAAACCTGGACTTAGTTTGGAAACTTTTGTACATAAAATCTCGGGCATTTTCCCGAATGTTCATACATTGAAAACTTCAATTTTGAATTTGACTGACCCTCGCTCTAAGTCTGACCCTCGCTCTAAGCCTGACCCTCTGCCCAAGTCTAAAATGTCTGAATTTAAACATTTGAAAAAATTTGTACTTCATGGTGCGAATAGAATTTATGAATGGAAGGATGAAGAGAGAATTCTGGCTCTTTTGAATTGTAATGTAAAAAAATCTTTTTGGGGAATGGAATGGAATGAGAATGACTCCCGCATTCAATTTTATTGTGAACGTACGTGATCATCGCTTTAACAATTATTTTTCATACTACTAAACTACTAGGGGTACAAAATATTAATGATTTTTTACTTTTGGCTTAATTTTGTTAAGATTTGACGGACATGGCTTTAGAAATCAAATTCTCGCATACAAAGACTGATTACTTTGGAATGACTCGAAAGACGAGTGACTGTGGATGGCTCTTGAAACTTTTTCACGAGCGAAAGGAATTGGAGGATCTAAATAAAGTTAAGGTTAGAACTTATTTTGTTGTAATACTATACAATTACATATAGGCCAAATTGTCACGCGAGTCGCATGGAACGCAAATTCGAGGCATCTATTAGATACTTTCAATATACTTACTTTGATAGCGGTACAATGTTTCCTTATATGCTATTGCATTACCGAACCAAATTGACCCCGAGCCGGTTCCGTTATCCATCCGTTCCCTTATGACCCCCCCCCCCCATAAACTGCTCATCGTTGGAAAGCCACGGCCATGGGCTTTCCAGGGATGCAAGTCCTGTGATGATGCTCTGTGCGTTGATCCTGGCGGTCACAATCAAGGGTCAAAGGTCAAAAACCGACTTCGGTTTTTTAGGTTAAGTATGACCCGGGGGTCACTTCTGACAATAAATTTGGATTCCCCAGGTCCGAATTAGTGGGAAACAGCAAAAAAACGACCCCGCACATTTGCAACCCAAAATCCGCCATAGTGAAAAAGTTAAAATTGAGAAAATTAGGACGAAAAAATGGTTGGTTATGAGACACCCTGTATAATAGTACAGAAGAGTACACAACAGGAGGGTAATAAAATTAATTGATGAAAATTCTTACCCACATTTTTTTCTTCAGGATTCTCAACGGAGTCTGAATCTAGTAACAGATTCTGAAGATTTAGAAGCAGATTCTGAGGATACAGAATCAGAGTCTGAAGATTTAAAATCAGATTCTGAGTAATCAGAATAAATGATGAGGAGGAATTTGGACGCTTTAACTTTGACTTGAAGTTTTGGTCATGGACATCAATTCTCCCGATGTCCTTTGAGGTAAACAGATTTGAGACATGAGACGTACGTGACACGATATGATTTCAAATTAAATGAAAGCACACTTGAATTAAAGGTAACAAAAATTAGTGTACGGTTTCTGTAATATTTAATACTCTTTTAATCTTGTCCTTTAGCGAAATACAATATTTCTTGAATATAGTCTAAACGATGTAATACAAATATTAATGAAAGTTCTCAATATTATGAGGTCTCGTTGCCATGTCAAATAAACTTTAGTGATTGATTGATTTATTGAATTAGAAGTTGAATACACCGTACGTTTACATACAATATGCGTCGTACGTATACGATTTACTTAAATGTGACTAACATAAGTGAATTACAGAAAACATTGCACAAATCCTTGATATTATTTCGATGATAACAATGATTTAACGTATTGTTAATTTTATGTATTATGTGCATTTGCACACTCCTCCGGAGAGAGCGGCGTATTCGGAGTATGCGCGTCCTGTGCCACAGCTTTTGTGCCGAGGGCAAAAAATGAAGCCCATAAGAAAGGTAAAGATGGAAATCCATACTATAAATTAATCATAAGGATTTTTACACTGTTACAAATATGCTGTAGCAGTAGTTACTTGGATGAATTGTATTCAATTTCTTGTGCATGCATGAAGGCTGTAAATGATTACAATTTTGAATTTGAAATTGGATAAGTCGTTAGATAATATTATGAATGATACAATAATGATGACTGGAAAGTAAGAAGGATTACGAGGAAGTATGAAACCATTAGGATTGTATGATTTTGAATGTAAGACATAATTACAAAAATTATTATAATCGACGAATGTAAGATATTGTAATTTATAATGGCTAACATTTTGTGTTTTGGTGATTTAGGTCTGAATATTGATAACAGCGAGAGCTGAAATTCTTGACCAAATAAAAGCAATTGACTAACTAACTATATTTAATTTATGTACATACATCCCTGTCATTTAATTGATACAACCCTAAGCAAATAAAACACACGAGCGGATTTGATTAAACTTTATCCTTGAGTCAATGTTTATTTGTTTGATTGTAATTCATTTTCAAAAGGACCACGTTGACTTTGTATTTTGTCACCTCTGGTTTTGTTTTGTCATTCATACATAATTACATTTCGAAAATATTTTTGATTCCTTAAACCGTCTTGTGGGGACTCATGAGGATTTCCGATATTTTTGGAGTCATAAGTGGAATTTGTGGAACTTCAAATTTTGAAAATACTAATTGTAAGTCATGCGCAGCTGTAGCGGTGTGTTGTCTCTCAGCAGAGATATTGTACTCATTTTATTGAGTGAGTTAATTCGGATTCTATTAGAAGACCGGATAGGAAAATGTCTTGAGAAAGTGATCAACGATTCTTGTAGAAAATGCTGACATAATTTTAACTCGCAAGAATTACAGCGCCAGCACGAGATGGCATCCATAGTTTGCCAATTCTCACAAGTTGACCAGATACTATTATGTATTTAATCAATGAAATACATTCAAGGAGTATTTAGGTCATAAATATCCTTTAGCCTTCTTCGTAGTTATGCGACGTGTGCATATAATATAATATAATATTAATATCAAATGTATTAATTAGTTCAATGTCATGTTAACACATAATCAGATAAATTACTATAAAAGGGTTATTAATTGGGATAATAAATCAGACTGTACTGGACTGTAGTATGAGCCTCAATTCAACATGACTATGCTCTCCTCATTTAATCATACGGAATAGGAAGCATCTAATAATACATATACTCAAATGGCCAGTATAATACTCAACTTTCGATTAAATACTCCTCATAAATACTCCTACAAAATAACTACAAAATATATGTTCTATAGACATTTGTATCAACAAAGTCAAGCCTGAGTTTCATAGGGTGTAACCTGACAGTTTAGGGCACAATTTTTTTCAAATTTTAAATGAGTCCTGTGTTAAGAATTTACATTTCCCGGGCACTCCTGCCTCGCGCGCACTTTATTCCTTTTCAATTTTTGAATACATTCCATAAATCACTACTCCGACCCCTCTAAAAGGGCTCCATCCTGGGCATCTTTGATGAATATTGAAATCTGGTACAGAAATACTCAAATCGTATTCACGGAACTGGACGCGGTCCTATCAATGACAATCCAAGAATCCATTGTCAATCCACTCACTCATTTGTGCTCATCGTCAGATCAAGATATCTTTCTTGGCAATTTGTGTCTGTTCATGTTAATCTTGGAAATTGAATTTTTAGGGTCGTTACTCCAATATTATTTCCAATTTCTATGAACCGCCCCGTACTGTACTGTAACGTACACATGAACGTAACCTAGACCTTGATTGAAACTTACTCACGTAATTCGAGGGTACACATTACCTGTTAATGAGACTTCTCCTGTCTTGCACACAATATGTGCATGCATAGTCTAATGAATATGAATTTCCACTGCCCACAGTCCAATACTCAGACCTACTGGTAGTTGAGTCGTGAATTCAACCAGTATTTTCAGGTAATGTGAATTACTGTTTTGTGGTTATGGTCTTATAGTGCTACACTCATAGGTCATACTCGTTCAACCTGTTTATTTACAACTAGCAAAGAGCCAGTCCGGCACGGACGGGTGTATCTAGCTTTTGGGACACCCTGTACAAAATTTATTTCGAATTTCCATAATTTATTTGGAATTTTCATAATCACTTTCAGAATTTATTCCCTTTCATTTCCAGAGAAATCCCCTAAAAGTTACTTTTGAGACACCCGGTACATTTCTCGCTCAGCCCATTCCCGCTCGCCCAAGAATCCAAAAGTTGTTTTCAATTTCAAATCTCAAAATTCCTTTCTCCCTGCGATTCCTGCGCACCGCCATCTCGTGGTCAAGAAATAAAACTTTTGTATTTTGGTTACTTGCTAGTTTTCGGGCTTAGCTCCTCCCAGTTCAACCCACTCGACCACCCGAAGAAAAAATTAACTCTAATTTTTTGAAAAATAAAAATATTTCCACTTTTCCCAGTGGACCCATTGGGTATACCAGCACTCCGTAAATTTCAGACCTATCCAAAATGCCAAAAATCTTTACGATCCGTTTCGTAATGTAGTTTGTGTATCGGTGAGACTGGAAGAAAATGGGGACGCCGGTGCGGGATGATTATTTTGTATGTGGACGGGTTGGAGCGACTAAAAGGGTTAAGAGCGGGGCCCGGCGCCGCACCAGCCTGCGGATTCTGTGCGCAGTGTATTTAGATTGACTCGCAGGGATGCGTGAGTCACTTTAGCCGACTAGCCGTTCGAAGTTTATTGTTTAGGATTTTTTTTGACACTTGTGTGCCCCAGTCAGTCCACGTGCATGAAATGTCGAAAAATTGCATTTCTTTTACTTTATTTTTTTTCTATGGAGATAATTGAATAATGCACAAGTTAACATTGATGGATTAGCACATAAATTTTGGACATCTAACTCTCTTTTACTGCAATTATTGTGAGGTAAGAGTCGACGGTACGATGGCAAAAGTTTTGGCAAAGTTTTTTATAGTGCTGATTCGTTGCATTCACACATATCAAGGTATGCTTACTGTATGTCTTATACGGGTTGCACTCTTCTGTTGTGAGTTTGTGTACGTTTACGTTATGTCATAATGAATCCACTCCTCAAATATACATACAACCACTCGTACTCTAAATCTGCAAATGAGTAATTTAAAATTTACATTCAGGTTTCGCAATCCAGTGTCAACTCTCAAGGTAACCCTGACCTTGACATGCTCTTACGTAATGTAAATGTAATGCATGGAACTAATCTGCAAACATGTCTTTACTTGTTTCAGTCCACATCCCTGAGGTTACATACAGAATAATCTGGGATTTGCACAATTGCACATCTTAATTCCAGTATTTTGGTCGCGCAGAACACACGGCACACCCACAGTACTTGAAGTAAGTTTACTCTTAATTTGTTGCACATGAATTCGTGTAGTCGGGTTTTATAAAATATACTAAAGAATTATTCCGTTGAGGTTGTTCGTATTAATGAAATTGTTAAAGTAAAATAAATATGTGTTCATATATACAGGGTGGGTCAAAACCCATCGTTTTTTGTCATGATTTCCTCAATGTCAACAATGTAAAGTTTTCAAGAACAATTAAATTTTAAAAAGTAAAAAAAAGAAAGAAAAAGAATGACAACTTTTAAACATTTTACGAAATGGCCATCTCACTTTTCATATAAAGTTAACGTTGAGGAGATTAGGATAAGAAAATGCTTCGTTTAGCTCATCCTGTATTGTAACAAAAAAGTAGAGAGCATGGCTGGGACTATTACTGAAGGACGATACCAATCTTCAGCCGAGGCGGATATCAGCGGTTACCCAACACCACCCAAAGAAACTGACGAGGGACTCAAGTACCAAATCGCCATTATTGCCGATTTGGATGCCGACTCTGAAGTGGACGGTGGAAAGTTTTTCTCTTATTATAAAAGAGGTTCACTAGTCGTGGATTACAATGGAGAGAACCCTGGGGGATCTAAAGTGTTTGTTGACTGGGACGAAGGAAATCCACTCATCATAAAGTCAACAATGAATCTAGG
>JAQIXO010001087.1:0-13953 GCA_034700305.1 Protaphorura armata
GTTACAAGTTTCGGGGCACTCACCAGTAATCCCAAGACTCGATGTAAAAATTCCATGATTTTTCAATTCCTCCAAATTCCAATTAACAAGTATTCACGTTTTTAATCCAAGATACGACCACTAGCAACAGATACAAATCAAATCCGAGTTCAGTTCCGGTATATTATGGCACTCAACACTTCAAATCACTGGTTCTCACAAAACCCAGGCTTCACTGGACAAATCCGTAATCAAATCACTGAATTTCTTCCTAGGAAATTAGTTGTTACTTAAAAAAAAACTTGTTGATACTTTGAAAATCGGCACAAATAGTGACAAGTCAAGTGAGGGAAAGAAACCCAACTAATGTCCACCTGAACCATTCTAACTTTATTTATACCCCTGTCTAATTGTACGTCATGTTATGGGTGTTTGGAATTGTATGTATGTATGCATGTATGAATGGGGGAACGTTTGCTAAAAAATATTTGCATGCACTTCTTCTTCATCCATTTTTTCCTTCCTACTCATTCAGGTGAGAGGGGGAAAGTCCCTTCTACGTATGTACATGCTCCTGTAGTTGATTTAAGATCGGATTAAACTGCAGTTTTGTTAAACAATAAGAAAATGCATTCATTCATGTTATATGTTACATTTACATTTACAAACCGGGTGAGTGTCCAAAACAAAAACCACTAGAACAATAATTAGTAACAACTATAAAGTGGACCGACCAACGCAACGCAAACAATCTTCTTACGAGGAGATCATTTTTAGAAAGTAATTGTCCCACGCCTACACCTCAACCAATCAAATCAGATTCATAGATGAGGTACCGGTATTGAGGTACCGGTAGGTTGAATAGGTAAAAAAATAAACATTTTGGCCTCAGTTTGGCGTCATCCCTGAAACCAACCATTTCCTGTACAGATGGTACGAAACAAAAGCCTTGCGATTTGATTTTTTAAAATTATTTTTTCTATCAAATAAAAATGCTTGGATTTTTTTTTCAAGGATCAAATCTTCCCTGTAGATTTTACAAATCTGTTGTTGGTAAAAAAAAAATATTAAATGTAAATAACTCCTTCAGAGTCACACCTGTGTGAATAATAATGAAACTAATAAGAAAAAATCGATCCGTCATTTCTGGGCTAAACTCTACTGTGCATTTATTTTCCTCTTTAAAGGAAAACCTTGTATCGGACGGTTAGTTTCGTTCATGAGTACTGTATGCATAGGTATCTCATTTTCCGCTTTCGATCTTCATGAAAAAGATATGAAAACAAGAATTATATAATTGTCTATGTAATCCAAGTGTTAAAAAAAGTTTTACCTGTATTGCATAAAATCTAAACTTCTCTACCTGTTGTTCGTCATCGCGTCACCCTGACTTTATGAGAATTGTCATTTGTCAGTCTCGCTGAGTTACTCATGTCCGTGACAATTCTACTTTGTTCAGTCGGCTTCATAAATCTAAATTTGATTCACTTGTTCCTTTCCGTTGCGTTGCTGAGCTTGAGTTTGACTTTGAATCCATGGAAGATTAAATACCAATAAAAATTCAAATTAAATAATTATATTTACATTCCCTGTAGGTTGTTTATTTTACACTCAAAACCGGTTAGTTTTACAAGTCTGATTGTGAGTTCCAAATATTATTTTGGTATTTCTGAAATCATGCAGTATTTTTATATTATTTTACACACCAGACCAAATGGGGGTAAACACCCTGTAAACCTTCCATTACTTATTTAAATAGTAGGGAGGAAATTCGAGTCAGTCAATCTGCATGTCATCTTAAGAGATACATGCGTCACATGCCAATCTTATTGACTTGTAATTTTCAAATTGGATGGTAGTCTCTCAAAACACCAATTTTGGAATATACCATTACGACTACAACGTGGGCGCGGGGTCAGACAGTTCAGCGGGATCAATAATCCAGAATCTAGACAATCTATCTGTCCAGACTGTCTGGAATTTGATAGGAACATCTCGATAATCTAAAAAGAGCAAGAAACCATAAAACAATACATTACTAAAGTCTCTGGAACTAAAATTGTTGTACAAGGCGGCCAACATTTTTTTTATTGAGACACCATGTTAATCTGTGCTAAAGTGTGGCACTATGGATTGTGTATTCTATTGTAGCTTATTTAATTATGATATAAACTCATAGGGTTAATTGTAATCATGATGATGAGAGTGAGTCCTGCGTTGCGTTAGTGAATCGGGAGTTTTCTCTCCCTCGATTGATAATTCCATTTAGCCAAAGTCGTGCCGGAGTCAAGCCAAGTTTCATTCAAAAAAATATATAAAGATTTGATAAGGAAAGAGAAAGAGGAATAGATTTTGCAAATGCAAACATGTGTGTGGAACACTCAACTCTTCTATCATTCAAATGTCTGAAGTGAGTCCATCCGATGAAGGGGACAATCAAAAAAAGGGTTCACGGAGCTGAGGCTCAATCCTTCGTAAAACACCAAACACCCTAAACCCATTGTGTATTAAAAAAAAATCCTCTGATCTCCTGTCAATCCAGAATGAAGGTGGCAAGGCGGAAAAAATAGACCTCCTACTGTCTCACTCAAGAGAAGGAGTGTGTTTCCTCCATCCAACACTTTTTAAAAATCAATCCATCAAACAATCCAAATCCAACTGACCTAAAAATATACGTATTTAGTATTTGCCAAACTTTTACTACGTAACAATCATCACCATCAAATTCCATTCAATATTTTTACACACATTTCCAAATATGGATATGTATCAAAATCTAATGAGATTTTAATTAATGATTGTACAGATTGGTTCGATATCTAAGGAAGGTACCCCTAGTAGTAGGAAAGAACTTTGAGAAATTATTATTTCAAAATTAGGCTAAAAACCCTATAATCCAGACAAATATTGAGGATTTAATTTTTTGGACGTTATGCCCAACATATTTGGACTATTAGAGACAAACACTACAAGGGAGTGATTCAGGTGGTCACGGTTAGAAATTGTAATTGAAATATTTTTGATGGAACACTTGTGTGAATTTTTCATCATGTACAGTAGAGTAGGTGATGATTATGTTTGTATTTGTATTTGTATTTGTACTCCAATCCAACAACGTATGATTGAGTCGCCGACGTCCATTCTTCCATTCTATTGACTTTCTTTACATTTCGCACATTCTTGAAGAATTGGTTGAGCACCGCATGCCATCATCGTCAACGCATTCTTTCCCACTCAACCGTGTTAATATTCGACATACTAGTGGCAATGGTAATAATAATATGTCCACAATAAACAGCCTAACAACACATCTCACATTGACACGTGTTGGAGTCGTCAGCAAACTTTACATAAACGCAGAAACATTTTTTTTCTCGTCAAAGTGCATTTGAAATAAATACTTTGTTCCATCAACGCTTTTTTCCGAAATTTTTTCAATGCTATATTTTCATATGAATTTCGAGTTATTGTTTGGTCTGTTTTCAAAAAAATTGTGAAAAGTACATAAAAATATTGTCACCGAATTGATTTAATTGAAAAGTATTTAATCATCCAGCTACGTACGTATTTTGTTATTTCTTACACAAGAAGTTTAAATTGCCCTCAGAATTTCAACTGTGTGTTTACAGGAATGTGTTGGCCTGGATTTTGCATTCAAATTATCAAGAATTGCACAAAGTGTGTAAATTGTGTGTTTACGCGCACATAATTTGCATGTAAATAACTGTGGACGAGAGAACATTACATGCACACGTACATATGCGAAGATGTCAATCGCTCAGTATTAAGGAAGAGGTGTAAATGTCTATTTATACGTACAACAGTACTCTGCTTTTATTTTCACATCATTTTACGTAAGACCACTTATCTTTAGCTTAAATTCCATAATCCTAAATTGATGGTAGTTTGAGACACCATAAAGTTTAATAAAGATGTGACAAAAATTCTACGGTTACGCTACGCACTGTATTTAGATTGCTAGTTAGTTTTGTTTAGATTTCCTGGTTGTTGATATTCTTAATTGTAAACATTTAGGACGATCATTTAGGATTACGAGATTGAGTCAGGTGTATTCAAATTAACACAACGCTAGTTTAGGAAATGGGTTTCCCATACATTAAACTCATTTGATGGCTTCTTAAGGGTTTTACGATTTGACGTGTCTCTGTGCTAATAGTCAGGTCAAGTGGTCGCGCTCCGCTCGTCAGGGTTTGTTGTAAATAATATGGAGAGACATCCGAACTATTTAAATGGTCAGTTAAAATTGTCAAAAACCACAGTGCTGTCAACTATCCATATCTTACGAGAAAGATATAAAAAAAACGTTTTACTCAACAAGACATCATACTGAGTCTACCGTCTACCTTAACCCAATTAAATTTTGTGAGTGAACAAGAAGGAATTTTACATTGACCGTTTCAGAAATGACAACAAGATGTGGTCATTTATTTCCAAGCCTTCCCTTGAAATCATGTGCTAGTGCTGAACTGTACAACCATGAAATGTGAAATACCACGGAAGTTTAACACAAGGAACTTTAAAATCCATTTAACTCCTACAATAAAATAAAAGTCCCCCAATTTACATGTCTACTTCCAAGTGTAAATATTTTATTGCGCAACCTGGAATCATGCGCTAATTCTAATAACAGTATAACGGATTCCAGGGTTTTTACACAAAGTCAAATAAAAAATAAATATAGTCCATAAACAAATACATACAAAACAAAGCATGTACACATTTTTTACAGATCTTCTGGGAAATAAAATATGAAATATTCGGACAAAAGAAAGCAAAAAATTCGGGGGAATCATTTCAAATATATTTTGTATTGGTATTAAATTTGTACCAGTTCAACGATGAGACTAAAATTCCGTGACATAATTAAATAAAATTTATACAAAAAAGAACCACTTGTCATTAACAAAGTGCGACACAATTTTTTCTTCTATCTGCTTACCTGTCAAATTTTTATTATAGTGTTCGTGTAACACTACACAATGGGAAAGAAGACGCGTGTAGTAGTTTGTACATACTTTATAATATTTTTATTCATGTAGATTTTGTGAAGAACGTTGCGTTACGTATTATTATTGTTATTATTTATTTATTTCTATTCTGTATGTGTACGTGAAGATGTGGACGTGAGTAGTTCTTAGAATCTAAGTAAGTCACAGTCATAAGTCAAATCGTAAAACTAATAAAAGTGTGCGGAGGGGCGTAAGCGTACGTACATGCACATACATTCAGCAAGTTATTTTTATTGTTGGAATAAATGCATACAAGACATACGAGAAAGTCCACATGAAGAATTATGAATGTAAAAAGACTGCGGATTGGAATAAAAGGATTTCATGAAGTGGACTTAAAATGTTTTTTTTTGAAGAGTGCTGACGCACAGGCACGAGTTTCATTGTTGTCTTGATTGTCGTCTGGTAACTGAGCAGTGGTCCCTCTTCATCTTCATATATTTTTTTTAATTCGTCCTCCTATTATTCCTGAGTGGATTCAAACAGACTTTTTTCTAGCAATACTGGTCAGGTCCACATTCTTCTTGATTGTACGCGTTTTGTGTATGTCCGGAATGTAATGGAATCAATGAGCTTTACCAACGCATATTCTATCGCAAATATTGTTTCATTTTTTTAAAAACAGTCAGTAATTTGTGTATTATTTTAATTGGGCAGTTCTGTAAAATTAAGGCCGTTTCTTCAAAATCGGATGAATTACATATACAGAGAGATTTTTTTGCCACGGGTTTCTTCCTTGGGTTTTAAAATGTAAATAATTGGTTAAATTAAAAATGTCAGATTTTTTGAACGAGGAAATTAATTTAAATCATTTAAATCTCAAGGTTTTTACTCAACATAATAAACGAGAGGACCAGTCGTGGCGTGTACGCTTCTTTGACGCACAAAATGAAATTTTTGTTATTATTATAAACGATTATACATTACGGAATCTGTGTTAAATGATTTGGGTGGTTAAACAAGGATTATGCAAATCACTTGATACATACAATATTTTGTCCCTTACTTCCTCAGATTAGCACCATGTGCTTAATTTAGCTAATTAGAAGTTTACAATTTACTCACTTTACTTCAGTATTTCGCGACAAACATAAATATTTATTTTGTTACCTGTTTACGCAATGCAATGCATAAAAACTCATTACATATTTACAAATTCATTCATCGGAAAATATTTCTTTTATAGTGAGTTGGAGTTCGTTGTATTTTTACACCTGATGGAGACTCGATTGTCACTTGTCGTTGTCGTGTAAATTTGGAATACATTAGTACACGTAATCATAAATATGTATAGTTCACGCAATATATTTTACTCCTTTTTTAATGTGTTGTTCGTTACGCAAGTCAAATAATAATCACACACACGCATATTAGGAAAAAATATATATACACGCATCAGCTCACTCAGTTTGAAGCTATTTAAAAAATCTGAGAAAAATTAAAATTAGAATTCTTCAATGCAGAACAAAATTTTCAAAATAATAATTATTCATAGGAATCGAATCTAATCCGCCATGTACACACTGAAATTATAGGAACCTGCATTGTAGCACTACGTAATGTTAGGGAGTGTCTCCCTTTGACTAATTATGATGGGAGGAGGTGTTGAGTGACATATCAGGTAATAAATCTATCACTTTGTTTTGATTTGCACAAAGCAGAAAAAAAATATATTCATCACAAATCTAACAAGGATGATTCATTTTCCGTATCAATCAATTGTGGTTGTGGTGCAAAAACACTGGGACGTACAGGGATGAAGTGACGACTGAATAATAATTCTGTCTATGGCAATATGATCGCGATATTATGATTATTGTTTGTTATGGCTCATTTGTTGGGTAATCCATATGTGTTCTACCCTCCTTCAAATGTTGCTCTGTTTATTTTATTTGCAAGAAAGTTGTCCCAAATGGTATGTGTCAGGATTAAGATTAAATGAATCATCTATTGTCACCCACAGTTTAGTGATTGATTGACATAGGACCTAATTTAGTGCAATGATGCAAGTGATCAAACTCTAATCATGTCTTCTGATTAGGTACGTCCGTCTGTAGTTAGTAAAGGGTTCCTCATATATTCCTTACTTACATTCCATTACTGGCGCTGACAGGAGAGTATTCAGGTGTCGGAGAAAGATAGGTGTAATGCGGTTTGTTGGAAATTTTGTTAAGGATACATCTTGCTTCAAAATCTGACTCGTAAACAGGTAGTTTACTGTGCGTTTGTGAAGAACGACAATGAAAGTTGGGAAAGTCAGGTACTCTGAGCAGTGTAAAGACTCTTGTTTATTATCTGATCCGAACAAATCTGTTTCTTGGCATACCTCGTTTGGTCTAGAGGATCCAGAACCGATCAGCGGATTAGGTATTTCCGTCTAGAAACATTCTTTTATATTCATCCATTTTTTCAAAGTTTCTTTTCTTTCTCTTTTTTTTGATTGATTTTATTTATTTTTCCAAATGTCTGAATACAAGAAAATTGTTGATGATTTACATTACATTACGCGTACGGACGCAGCGCAGTCCCTCACGGTCGGTCGTAGCCTCCAGGTCGAACGAATAATAATATAATTAATTGCTCAGGATTACATTTAGGAAGGTGTTGATTCTCCGTCTTGCCTTGTCTTATGATCTCACAATGATGTTTTTGATGGGAATGTGGATGAGTTTGACGAAGAATCCAATGAATCCCATGATACAAAATCCAATGGCTGTCGCCATTGCAATTTTTTGGAACTCTTTCCTGTCTGGTTTTGTGCATCTTTTGACGAGACGAAGAGAGTCCTTGGCGAATTGCCGTCCTGGCTCCACAAAAGCTGACACTTGATCCATTTTACTTTTACTTCAAAAGTCACTGATCAATTTGAAACTGATGAATGTTTGACTTGACAGTTCAACTGTTGAGGACGGAGAATGCACTGAGAATTTTAATTGTAATAATAAAATTATTTAAATTCTGTTAAAGTAAGTTTAAGTTCAGTTTTCTTTCTCAAATAATTATGATGGGATTTTGGAGTCTGGTGGGTGGCGCCCCCTCTGGCACTAGGGGGTCAGCCCCCCCAAGCAGATGCACTTAATTTCTCCGGAGCCGTATTATTCTTGATGGCAATCACGACCTCTTCACCGCAAGCCTTGAATACGGTGAACAGTATGTCACACCCGCTGTCTTACTCAGTTTTGAGCTGTTGTCCAAGCTCACCATCTGGAAGCTTCAAATCCTAACATGGATCACCAGACGGGTCAGACATTAGGGTTATCATCCGAAATGTCCACCAACAAATAGTCCTTCCTATTAACGAACGGTACATCCATATTATGAGTTGATGGACAAATGTCTTCACAATTTTTTCCAGTGAAAATGTCCAGCCCTATGAGATGGACTTTGGCGTGGCCTTGTTTTCCAGTCTTGTTAGTACTCATCTCCACAATCTTAAACCGTATTGCCTTAATCATAACGAATCCATTTTACTTATAGCGCTGCACTGCTGCTGCGGACACACGGCAGATGCTCCAGAGCCGGCCGCCTCGAAATGAGCAGACTTGGGTCACATACAATTATATTTGTAATTAAATTACAAAATTACAATTACAATTACAATTACGTAATAGTAATTATAATTATAATTAATTACACCGAAAAATTTACACGTAATTTGTAATTGCAATTAATTACTTTGAGGATGCTTGTAATTGTAATTTGTAATTGGAATTACCATTTTCTCAATTACTTTTGTTGACTAGTAAAGTTTGAATAAAATTTATGGTAATCCTAGAAAAGAGGTTTCTTTAGTGCTGAAAATATAAAAAATTCGTATATTGAAATTGTAATTTGTATGGTAATTGTAATTGTAATTGTAATTCATCAATTACAAAATTTCGCGTGTAATTTGTAATTCGTAAACAATTACATTGTGAAAGTCCCAGTTCTGGAAATGAGTGTCTTCAATGTCGCCCATATCGGTTTTGTGGTTTGCTGAAGATTTTTCTGGATCATTGTTTTATAAGAATTTTTCTGGTGTGATATGTGTCCCGTCCGCAAGCACAAAAAAATCTGAACGACTGGCGTATTCAACAGGACAGCAAAGCAAATCTAGTTCATCTTCAAACTATTCATATTTCGACAGGGTGTCCAAAATCTCACACCAAAATTGATTTTCATTTCATATTCATTATACGCTTCTATCATCAGCTGAAAGTTTTGGAATGATGTTAATTTGGTGAAAACATGTAACGTTTGTCATCATGGGACTAATACGTATTGGATGAGGAGATCAATTCTGCGAAACATGCCCAAATAAGTCCATGATCCTATTTAGTGAGTCCAAAATTCATTTTACAGCCGAGTCGTGGTGTAAGAATGAATGAACTTTCTCCAATACAAAAATATAATCAACGTTTATTGACAAAGTACCTACTAAACCGCGTCACTTGGTGACAGGACTCAAATCCATATGCATGGAAGTCAATATTTGTCTTAAATATTTTGGTCGTACCAATCATGAATATTTTTAACACAAATCCGTACCTTGCAAAATACATACAACACGTGACGCAATGATTAGATGGTTCGATTGGACGGACATTACGATTGTTACGATTGTTAATACAGTTTTGTGAAGCAGTGGTATCTTAAATTGAATAATCCGTTCCCGAAGGGCCTGAAGCCAAAAGAGGAAATTAGGCAAGGCAAAAGGGTCTGAAAAAATTGTGACAGAATAGTTCATCCGTCACTCTCAATTGAATTTAATTTGATGGGAATACAGATTATGAGCTAATCACCCTATTATCACCACGATGGGCTAGACATTCTAAACATTGTGTCTCACGTCTAATTATCATCCTATTTGAGCGTAACATATTCATCACACTGGTAAACGTAACTACCATTCTCCCATGAATCATTTTTCTTCTTGGAATCCTGTGCAAATATTTTTAGTTCATCATCCATTTAAATAATCAGGTACTTTAAGGTACACATTCCAGTTCAATCCAGAATCGATTATAATTGGCACTTCAATTTCAAATAGACAGCATAGTTGTAATAAATACATTAGCGGTACCAGGAACACAGGATAGAAAAAAAAATCTGGACTAACAGGTTTTCCGGGAAAAATTCCGCCGTGTATTTAATTCGGGCGACCCTGACACACTCCAGAAATAGTTCTTTTGATTTTCACATTCAAAATGCATTAACAGTGACAATGGGATGGATCTTATAAATTCTGTCATCGTAGCACAAAAACCCTTTGACATTTGATACGAATAGGAATAACGAGGACGACAGATATTTTTGTGGATGAAAGTTTCTGAGGATTATTCAATAATGATGTGCTGAGTGTACATCTACACCTGCACTTTTTTTCTGTTCCTGTTCGGACAAATTATTATGAAACAAGAAGATGAGGAGGACGAGCGAAGAAGACATGCCATGATGTAATGAATTCTTCCCCTCCAGTCACTCATTGACAGGAATGGCTGTCACGGATAATAATGGACGCTCGTTTCTCTTTCTTCTCTTGTCCACAGTTCAAAATGACAAGATGTGTCAAATTATTGCACATCTTGCAAATCCACGTATGAATTCTTTGTCTTTGTCCATTCCATTGCATTGCATTGCCAACGTGAAGATTTTTTTTACATTCGAAATCTTTTCACTATTGTGCGAGTACGTCAGTGTGTCCATGGTTTTCCTATTATTTTCAATATTACATTATCGTATTTTCTTTCAATAATACATATTAATGTATTTACATAGTCATGCATGTCATAATAGAATTTATTTACGTCGTAAAAAATTATTTGATGCGTACTATATGATATTTGACACCAAAATATGTCCCAGATTTTTCAATCCTGCAAGAAAATACTTTGGCCTTACTTTTCTAAAGACGACGATTAGAAATTAAGCAGGCGATAACGCTTTGGGCCCCGGAAGCAGCCATTTTGGATCTCTTAGAAATTTGGCAAGTCAAACCCATTGAGTCATGACATTATTAATTAAACTAGACTGAAAAGTAAAAGTCCTATCTTGTCCAATATCCTGAATCCTGACCCGGTTCCTCCTAATAAACACGTACGTACGTAACACGCTGAGGTACCCAAACGATTATTATGATTTGACAGGTTGGTTAGACGAGGATTGATTTTTATTTTAGATTAAATAGCGGGAGTGAACACGAACACGTTCTGTTTTTTTCTGAGTGACCACTCACAAGTCACAACAATGAAAATCCATCCACGGTTCCCCTTGTTTGTTTATTTTTGTTTGTGGTGCAACTACAATATACAAAGAGACAATGCACAGTCAGGATTCATTCATAAAAATAAAACAATACATAAGACATGTGGAGTAGACATGTTAAATTCGGGCCACTTGGCTTTACATACTGGTCAGACTGCTACTGATGCTGTTGCTCCATGTTCAGATTTTGTCAGTTTTTTTTTTACATTTAGTTTGCTCCCATTCTTCTCGTTGGCAAGAAAATTCAACAATCAAATTGAAATCTGACGGACTTCAGCTTCTGTGTGTTAACATGATGAGGGGTAATGGCGGATGGACGGGCGGATGAGATAATTGAGTCTTTTTGTGTTCACAAAATAATAAGTCACGTCACTTCAGTCTTAAGCATTGCATTAGTTGGGCTCAGCTCACAAGGAAACAACTGGAAGTGCTCATCATGAAAGAAATAATCATATTACTGACAGCCGTGGAATTTGAATGAATTTTTTGCTAGAAAGATTTCCTTGTGGAATAAACAAGTACATAAGTATTCTGAGGATCTGTAGAATCCGTTCCGTACCGTACAATACCTGGCTTTGGCATGGCGTTTGGTTGTATCGACCAAGTCAAACCCAATTACGAACATCGTGTTCCTCTCCTACTATCCCATCAAGTCATTTTCATTTTCATTTTCTTAATCATGTTCTCAAGTGATGGACTCTCCATCATCACCATCATCGTAAAATTTAAGACATGGACTTCCACTCTGCTCCAAATAGAATCAACCTAAGGATCTAAAAGGAACGTCATCTCCAATCAATGCAAATTCTAAATCCTACATCACATTACGTTACTTATTCGTACATTGATTATTGTGTAAGAAAATGAACAGGATGAATTTGAAAATATTATGCATACACAGATTAATTCTGATCTGAATGCAATGTCCACCCACGCCACATGGAATTTTTGGTGTCAGAAAATAAAAATAAAATTCCCACACATGTTCCTCATTATTTCTGAAAAAGCCTTGGATTTTATTTTTACGTATTAATTATTAGTGAACATTACAATTTCTTAATTAATTCATCAAATTTTTGTTTAAAAATACTGTGGGCATAAATTAAACTAGTTGTGATGATGAACGCGGCATTTTTTTTAATATGGAACAATGTTAATGTAAAAATTAAACATGGGTATACACTTACTGCTATGTGTCAAAGAAGAAGCCTTAATTTTTTACAATTTAATTTTAGAGTTATGTATTTTCCTTATTTAATGTGTGACTAATGTATTAAGTAAGTACTATTACAATACAATACAATACAAGCACGGAAATCTTAGAAGGCAGACGTGAATAATGAACTCAGCGTTTTATTGCAGAGTCCTTGCCGTCAAGCTTATACATTACACAATTTTTTGGGTTTAAAATTACACATTTAATTATATGTACGTTAATTACAAGAAATATGTTATAAAATTACAACTACTTTATGTACTTACATATCACCCCACTTACGTACAATTCGTCACAATAAATTTGACGATTTCAATAATAAAGAATTTCAAAATGACAGTGATTACTCATTATTACATGCATAGGTGTATGTAATTACTCCATAATTAGCTACGGGGCTCATCATGCATTCCATGTGCTGTGCTGTGCTATTGAAAGAAGATCTAAACTAAACAATGAATAAATTACACGGGGGCTTGACAGGTTATACACATGTGATCATAATTTTGCATGAACTTCAATCGTTCGTGTCCTTAAGGTGTAAAATGAACTCTGGAATTCAATACTGCCACCCACCCAATGTTCTATAAAGAAAATATGATCAGATTTCGGCTCTCCCAATTAAAACATAATAAAAAATTTACTGCATGGAGTTAGCTGAGGAATTTTAAAAATCTGCTGAACATTGGTGGAAATATTCAAAATGTATATCTTGGAAATTTTTCCAAAAAAAAAGAAGTCAATCAGGTTAGAGTTGAATTTTACGGATCACTATGTATTTTACATGAAAGTGTTGCTAAAAGTTATCACGTTGGTTTTAAGAAGATGAACAAATTTTCACAGCAGGTGAGTACGTGCGATCTTTTATGACATTCACCATTCACCTGACATTTCCCCCATGCATATTCATATGAATGTGAGTAACTAATAAATTCACTAACAAATTCTCACTACAGTATAATAATATGCAAGAGTGACCGGCCAAGTGAAACTTTGTTATTGTTAGCAAAAGGATTAGTCCTTACTTACTGTACCTGTCGTCGGCACAAGAAAGTTGTTTCCGTGCAAACATTGAGAATGACATTGCATTTGTAATCAGAACTCGAGTTTGAACTCAAGTGCAGACTTAATAAATAAAATAACACAAGAAGAAGAAGAAAGAAGTAAATAAGACTCATTTTCTCATCTCACTTTTCTTCAACACTCCTAAACATTATTACAATTACATCTTACAAATAATTGGACTCAAAAAAAATTATCTCTAGTACATATGTACATATGTTATGTTACATCTTACGTGTTACGATTTGTTTGAAGACTACTACGTGCATGCACTACTTCACAGATTGTCACAACCGCATCTTCCTTCATTGAACTCCATGGATTCATCATGAAGTTTTTTTTTACCTGTACGAACGTATATCTAGTCTATCTTAATTTAAAATATTATTATTTATAAATTTAAGGGTGACCCAAAAGTACCAG
>JAQIXO010001088.1:0-13950 GCA_034700305.1 Protaphorura armata
TGTGTTCACACCACCAATTTTCCTGCTCCGACGCAGCTGCGCATCGCCTCCCACAAAATTGGTGCAGGAAAATTGGTGGTCTGTGATAGCCTTTAGATTGTAAAACCGCACTTTAGATATTAATTATTTATAAATAAATAAATTTTTAATTAACATATATATTTAAATTGTACTTTCAGAAAATTAGAGTCGGTTCAGCCTCACTAATTGATTTTGAAGTCATTGAATGTTTTGACAAGAAAATAAAACAAAAAGTACAAATCACTTACAAATGATTTAATAAACACTTGTACATTTTTCGAGACAACAGATCACGGCCATTTTTTAACTGAATGCACTGTAGTTTTTTATATTAAAGTCTCACATAAGTAGTTGAATTGGAATGGAAGCGATGACGTAGAAAATGGAATGTACAGAAGGTGTTGAAGTGATGGGTGATGAAGAGTTTCTGTTAACGATGGGTGATTTGGTTGATTTGGCTGGACCTTTCTTGTCCGTATTGCAATTATTAGTTGCACAGTAACAGGTAACACCTCTGGACGGGACACCACCAGTGTTCTCATTCTGACCGAACTCTGTACATCCAATTCTTCGGCCAGATCTTGATGTGCATGTATGAGTCCAGAATTCAGATGGTGCTAAATTTTATAGAATTTCAAACGACTTAAACGTTAAGACAAACAAGTAGTTTTATCAATATTTTAATTAAACATATTTTATAATTAATTAACTCTACCTGTATAAGTTGTACGCTCGCACAATTGTTCCCCTTCCGGTATGTCTCTGAAGACTTCAGAGCATTCTTGGCTGTCCTCCTCCGCACACTCTGGAATACCAGTACAAATGTAACACTGCAATCCTGAAACAAACAATCAGATTAAGGGGTGTAATACAAAATATTATATGAAAATAGTTTAGAGTTTTATTCAAACATTAATTAATTAATTTTTAAGAAATGTTAACCGTCAACGTCTGGTGTGTTAAGAAAGCCCAAGGCCAAGACCACAAGGATAGACAATTTGAAAATGACACCCATTTTCTTCAGACTGATTCCTTATGCGGATTATTTTTTGATCGTAGAGTTGTAGTGAAATTACGACTCTTTTCAGTCTTCAATTTTGTCGAATAAGTGGGAGAACATTTTTATTTCAATTTTGAAATTGTTTGTATAATTTGTTGAATGTAAACAACACACATTGTCGTCCTCACAATGCAATATGTGAAGTTACTATGAGCGCGGAAGTGCATTTCTGAAAAAGGTCTAATTCTAGCCCACACTGTGTATAACAATTATCACAGCGTATGTTGTGAGATAAATTGCATTATTAGAGGACATATTTCGCTAGAATTGGATTCGCATAATCGTTTGTGACGTAATATTAGGCGGTATTATTTCCTAACATCTCGTTTACCATTTTGTCCACACAGTTCTCAATGTCTCATGACGTTAGACATTTAGTATTTAGACAGTCTTTTCTACAGACTTGGGGCAATTCCTCTTGAGAATGTACTGAAGAACAAACTACCAAGTACAAGTACGGAAATGTACTTGTGAGTACTGTTGATAATTTGTCCAAGTACTTGCATTTGCTCTTAAATACTTTCCAAATATTCCCAGAGTTCTATTACTTAAATACTTCTAGAAATTAATTGGTCCCAGTTTCACTTACGTACAAAGTATCAAGTACAAGTGCGGAATTGTACTTGTACTTAAAGTACTTGTCAAAAGTCGAAGTATCTATACTTGTACTTTTTATACTTTTCCGAAGTATGCAAAAAGATTTTTCCCAAGTCTGCTTTTCTCAAGACAGAGAATTCGACCTCCATAATTACATGTTCTGTACAGAATAGAGATATGTAGGTTTCGAATGTCAAAACATGTTATAGATTGAAGGCGAGAATTGAATCCTGTGATCGTGCAAATGAGTGACCGTGACAGCATGAATTCTGTAGACATAAACCGTCCCTGGACATACTGTCCAACCTCTGAGAACCACCAATAATATTGCCTATTCGTCGTATTTATCTATCTGTACTGACATTTCGTGACAAGAAATTAATTCCTGCAGGGCATACCTTTCCTCTGACATAAAATTGATAGCCTATTCGAAACATATATGCAGAATTAGGGAATGCTATAAAGTGGACTACGTTGCACACCTGAATTTAATAGAATCAATGTTTACTCCTATGGCGTGTGTGTGACGAGGGACGCCTCCCGCTCTAGATACCATGACAATACATTCCATAACATTTACACTGGACAAGTAGTCGTGTCGTAAAGCTCAAGTATTCCGGATTATTGACTGCACAACTCTCAATCAGCAATGATTTCGTTAAATCGTAAGAGTCTTGTGTTGTGTGCATACTTTATCACGATTTTTAATTCTACACAATCATACACACCGCGTGAAATGTTGAGTCCATTTTCACATTGTAAATTACTACTCACATCATTCGATCACACATTTCTGGATGAAACGGTGATATCGGCATTGAATGTGTTGCAAATCCCAAGAAATCTGTTACATTTCACCGCCTCCGTACATCACGCTCGTTGGGATCATCACAGGGATCGTTGTCGAGTGTACATTTATATGGGAGACTACCCAGATCATATACCGAGGGAAATGTTCCAACCATCCTTGTCAATAATGGAATTGAAATCCGAACAAGAGACAGACATATCAATTGTCATGACCTCTGTTGGTAAAATTTTGAATTCTTGGATATGGTGGGAGGACGGACATATTAAGAACCAGCGCATGTTTGCTCACAACGTCATTTTCTGGGAGTACAACAATCAACATAATGTGGAAAACAAAATCAACATCTCTCACCCAAGAATCATTCAGTTTTGCAGTAATGGTCAACAGCTTTGTCTGGCAATGACGGACAACAACGCTACCCCACAACGGATGACAAGAAATAATGTGAGATTCAATGGGCGGAGTGTTTATATTGTAACAGACAGAATTTTGATGAAAGGATTTAAATGGAATGATCTGCTAACAATCACATTGTCGGGACTCTACATTCATAAGTATCATGAAATTGTATATGCTAAAATTATAAATGACATGGCCTTGCATCATAATTTTACACCATCTATTGTGGAAGGCTACGCTGAGTTTTTAAGAATCCCGAACAGTGTTTATTTTACGAGAATTTATCCTGAAGTATTGCCGATCAGTACAAGTGTTAGAAAAGGAGAATTTGTAATTCATTCCAACCAAAAAACTTCGAAATTTCTATATTGCCAACAGGAGACTCAACCAATGAAGTCCAGCTTTACAAACTTACTGAGGCCTATGGATAGACTAACTTGGTTACTTCTCCTCATTTCAATAACAGTTTAGACACGTTTAGAGAATTGGCAGCAAATCATTACAATATTATATTCGCAAGAGGAGAAAGCAACGTTGATTTCATTCGCGTAACCAATGGGTTGAAAAATAATACAAAACATCCGCTAATAATTCTTAACCAAACTCAGGAAATATGTGGAGTACTAGGTACAGTTCAGAAGTACACACAAGAATGTATGTTGTACGCATTTCAAAATAAGAAAAAAGTAGTTCTCATAGATTTGTACCATTTGCCGGAAATACAGCGTGTGTTTGAGAATGCTGATCTCATGAACCTTTGTCACGTTGGAAAGGAAAGCATCGCCATGTCTTACCTTGCATGGACATTTGATGAGCCATTCGGAATTCCATTGGGACAAACTTTTAAGTATATGATTTCGTCTGGGATTTTTAAATTGTGGAAGGATACCATACTTAGAAAGAATCGTCAATTCTTTACTGATGTGGCAAAGGGATTAGTCAAGTCTTTAAGTTTAGTCAATAACGGTTGGAGTGCAAACAAGAGTAAGGAATTATTTAGTACCACGAATGCACAGTTTAGTGTCATTTTCTACCTCATGTTTCTGTTATTAGGTATTGCCATAGTAATAATTGTCATAGAAGTTACAGTAAGAAAACTTCAATGCTTTTGGCAAAAGTGGAAGATTTCTCTGATTATTGAATTAAGGACAATCCCGGAGGACAAATAGTGATATAATAATAGGAAATAATATAAATATTTAAAAATATGGTGGATGTGCTTTAGTCAGCATTTTCCTACTTTAAGGATGTATGAAATAAATTTTTATTCAAGATCATATGCGCGGATGTCATTATTAATAAATTTGACAATTGAGTTTTAAGGTAATCAAAATTGGTTTTAAATTTAAATGCTGTAGATACTAAAAAATAAACCTGAATCTTTTATGTCCCTGAGTTTGATTGCGTTCTGTCAAGATATAATACCTAACCAGATTTCGACGTTTGACTATCAATATACTGGAATACTAAATTGTTGGATGGTAGACATACAAAAATTATGCATAACATGTTATATTTTCGTTTGAATGTTAAAGAGTACTGTGTTCTCATTTCTTAAAGATAGCGCGATGGCCGCCCGAACGACTATTCCGGATTCATTCGGCAGGTTGAAAGGATGGGCCGGTTGCGTTCGGGTCGGCCATCGCGCTATCTATTCGGAAGTAACCAACTGTACACGGACACACGATTGTCTATTTATTGACGTAGATTTTGAATTTATTCTGGTTGTGTTGTTCTGTATCCAAGACTAATTCGTTTAACGTGAATACGAATTGGAATATCATTTCGTACATATTCGACAATATACTTACAAGGAAGGTACGGGTTGTGTGGTTGTGCAAGTGTTGGTCGAGTGGAGTGTCGAGTCCAATAAAACTTTGAAGACCGTCCAAAATAATGGTGTTGGGCAAAATTTTAGGTCTGCAGAATGAAATCTCGATTTTTAAAAAAAATTCTAAATTTTGAACAAGAATCATCCAAGCGTGAAGCGCCCATGAAATTGAAATTTTTATGGGTTATTTCCCAGCTTTTTTCTGGAAGATCCATTTTAAGTCCACGCGGAATGTGGACCTAACATTATTCTCCAGACTCGGAACATTTTTTTCCAAATTTCAACGGAATATTTTGTTTTGAGATATTTCGAACCTTTAAAAAATAGCAAACCTTGATAATCACCAATAAAAATGCCTGCTCGCGTTCATGTATCTGCATCGACATTACGTTACTTGACAGAGAATGAATTCCTGGAGGGCTTACCTTTCTGTTGACATAAAATAGATCGCCTATTCGAAACACATGTACAGAATGAGGGAATGGTATCGTGTTGAACACACGATTTTAATTTGATAGGAACCAATATTTACTTCTACGGCGTGTGTGTGACGAAGAACGCCTCCCAGTCTAGATTAGATACCATGACAATACATTCCATAACATTTAGACGACACAAGTAGTCGTAAAGCCTAAGTTTTCCGGATTTGTGGCTATACAACTCTCAATCAGCAATGATTTCTTTAAATCGAAAGAGTATTGTGCTGTGTGCCCATTTTCTCTTCTTTAGAATCTTTAGAACTGCACAATCATACACACCGAGTGAAATGTTGAGTCCATTTTCACATTGCAAATTATTACTCACATCATTCGATCACACCATTCTGGATGAAACGGTGATTTTAGAATTGAATGCGTTGGAAATTCCAAGGAATATATTACATTTTAGAACAACCGTACATCACGCTCGTTGGGATCATCACAGGGATCAATGTCGAGTCTACATTTACTTGGGGGACTACCCAGAACATATACCTAAACATAAGCTCCGACCATACTCTTCAACAATGCAATTGAAGAACGAACACCAAACAGATATGTCCATAGTCATGGCCTCTGTTGGTAAAATTCCGAATTCTTGGGTATGGTGGATGATCTTAAGTTCCAGTGAATGTTTGCTCACAATGTCATTTTCTGGGAATACGATCATCAAAATGTGGACAACATCTCTCACGCAATAATCATTCAGTTTTGCAGAAATGGTCAAATGCTTTGTCAGGCAATGATGGACAAGAATCATTCACCAAAATCGATGGCAAAAAAACATGAGATTCAATGGGCGGAGTGTTTATATTGTCGCTGAACAACTTTTCACGAAAAAATTTAAATGGATTGATCTTCTCAAATTCACCTTGTCGGACATTTACATTCACAAGTATCATGAAATTGCATTGGCTAAAATTATAAATGATATGGCTTTGCATCATAATTTTACACCATCTATTGTAGTAGACTATGCTGAGTTTTTAAGAATCCCAGACGGTATTTTTTTACCAGAATTTATCCTGAAGTATTGCGGATCAGTTCAAATGAATACAAAGGAGAATACGTTATATATTCTAATCAAAGAACTTCGAAATTTCTTTATTGCCGACAGGAGACTCAACAAATGAAGTCCAGCTTTACAAACTTCCTGAGGCCTATGGATAGACTAACTTGGTTATTTCTCCTCATTTCAATAACAGCTATGGCTGTAATATTGTCCATCGCCAGTCGTTCAATATGCAATTCCCTATTGATGTTGATTGCTACCATGTTGTTTCAAACTGCACGCATCAAACGAATGAAGCATTTGGTCTTCATAAGGGTATTCTGCTCTATCATATTTTACAACGGTTGCTCCGGAATGATAAATAGTATTTTCGTTGTTCCACGCAAACATCAAAATATTGACACGTTTAGAGAATTGGGAGCAAATCATTACAATATTGTATCCTCAAAAGGATCAAGCAACGTAGATTTTGTTCTCAAACAATCCGAATCAAAACCGATCCAATCAAAAAAATCCGCTAAAAATTCTTAACCGAACTCAGGAAGTGTGTGGAATACGTGATACGATTAAGAGGTACACACTAGAATGTACGCATTCCAAAATAAGAAAAAAGTGGTTCTCATAGATTTGCCGGAAATGCAGAGTGTTTTTGAGAATGCTGATCTCATTAACCTTTCCCACTTTGGAACAGAAAACATTGACATTTTGGGATTCCATTGGGACAAACTTTTAATTTTATGATTTCGTCTGGGATTTCTAAATTGTGGAATGATTGCAGACTTAGAAAGAGTCGTCCATTCTTTACTGATGTTGCAAAGGGGTTAGTCAAGTCTTTAAGTCTTGTCGATAATGGATGGAGCGTTAGTAAGGGTGACGAATTGTTAAGTACGACGAAAACACAGTTTAGCATCATTTTCTATCTCATGTTTCCATTATTAGGTGTTTTATTGTAATACTAGTGATAGAAGTTACAATAAGAAAAGTATACTGTCTTTGGCAAAAGCGGAGCATTTCCGCGGTTATTGAGTTAAGCACGGACGAGATACAGTAAATGTAAGTATTGTGTTCATAAAAAAATGTATTTAATACAATTAACATTCAACGGTATGCTGGGCACTCTGTAATTAATTTCAGCATTTTTCAATTCTAAGGTAGATTAAATGAGTGAATATTTCATTCAAGATGATAAGAACGAACTTCTTTAGATCTTATTATATGACTATTTCTAAAGATGTTAAAAAGTACGTTCATCGAATGTGTTGTTTTCCCGATATCCCTCCAACTGCCTAATTAAGCATGTCAGATTCATTAAATATATTACCGGAAGTTCATCTTTATGATTTCCTAAGACCATTTAAAATATCACGAATTTCTATGACCTTAGAGTGCGTTGCTCCAAACAAATGCAGTCGGAAATCGTGCACATATGTAAGTAAAGCTTCCGCTTCTTCGATATACCCTAGTTTCTTCATAATAACGCCTATTCGATATTTTGAAGTCAGTGTATCAGGGTGGTCATCGCCAAGTTCGACTTTCCTAATATCTCCGACTTCTTGAAATATCTTTAATGCTTCTTTGTCTTGTTCTTGGCACTCCAACGTTCTGGCCATATTGTGGCGCTCTGTGTATCCGCGCCATTAGGTCCAGATTTATCCAATCTTATCTCATAAAGTGTTGCAAACATTGTTTGAGCTTCTGTGTAATTTCCCAATTCCATGTGTAGCTTTGCAATCTGTCGCTCAGCTTTTAGGCTTTCTGCACATGTTGACCCGAGCTGGGTTTTCGCTCGGTGTAAAATTTCATTGAAGTTTTCCATTGCCGCCACCAATTCTCCCTTCTTTCGTAAGATGAGCGCAAGATAGGTTCGAGTTAAGAAGTAAGTCGGGTTATCCATTCCCATTCCAGGAGCTTTCTCTATTTCCACAAGACAACGCTCAAGAATTTTGGATGCTCTCTCATAGTTCTCTTGGTAATAATATATTACACCACGCTGTACCTCTGAAGAGAGCGTAAGTGGGTGGTTTGTTGACATAGATCTTGTTCGTCCAGCTATGACTGCGTCCAAGATTGTCGAGGCTTCAGCAAGTTTACCCTGTTTTCGCAAGGTCACTGCCAAGTAATGTCCACATTTCAACCTGTTTTTGTTATCCAAACCATAGTGCAAATTGTACAGGCATTCCAGAATTTGGGAAGATTCAACTAACATGCCAATCGTCATAAGAACACGGCTTCGGTAGTATAATGCGTCCAAGATATCACTTTCGTTTCTTGATTTGCCTGTTTTGAGAACGTGTTCACAATGTTCTAATGCAAGCTGATAATTTCCTTGTTTGTAATGTATGTATGCCATTTTAGTCATGACCACGGGTACATTTCCGTCTCTGGTTTCACTCCTTTGTTCATCAATAGCTCGAAACAGAATCAATGCTTTTTTAAATTGCCCCTGTTCCAAGAAAGCATTGCCTGTTTGAAATTTGAGGCTCAATACTGTCTCATTTGTTTCTTCCAAAGTTTGTAGGAGGTAGTGCATAGCTCGTTCCCCGAAAATTGCTGCATCCTTGTACCGCCCATACTCTGTCAGAATTCTGCATATGTGAATAGGGAATTGGCAGAAATCTTGAAGAATATCCAAATACGACTCCGCATAGTGCCAAATGGATAGCGCTTGCATGCATATTCCACTCTTCAAATCCAGTTTGTTTTCACTGAGTACTTTAAGCACTGTTTGTGTTATTGCGCAAAGGGCTATTGCTAGAATTTTTGGTTCCTCCTTTGTCTTATTTAGTTTTACCCTTGTGACATCTTGAACAAGACGATGAATACGAAGCACACCATTATCGTTTTCTATCATTGAATACTGTGTCAGGAGGCCAACTGCGACGCTCAAAGCAAATTTGTCTTCCATTTCAGAACCGTGACCTTCCACAAGATGCGAAAACAACGAAATCGGAATATCGTATGGGCAAAGATACGCCATGCAATTCAAAATATGCAAAGCCTCCATTCCAAACTTTTCCCCTCTAATTTTTTTCAGCGTCATTTCCCAGCAAATTAATGTCGGCCAAATATAGTTATCTTCTGTGTGTTCCGAGTATGGGTAATTCAAGGGCTCCTCGGTATTTTCAGCATATAGCTCTAAATATTGTTCAATTCCAAATTTCTTGCCTGAACCAATGCTTTCTTCTAGTTGAATAGTTCTTTTAATATATGCGATCGCCTGTTGTAGTGCCAAAGGTAGATATCCTAAGGTATCCACTAATTTGTTAATATTCACTGGTTCTTCGTTGGACAACTCATTGACATTGTGAACAAATTCGACAGCCTCTACAGCTTTCAGAGGTCCCAAACGAAGCACTTGAATCTTCTCAATCCATCCAATGCATCTTGACGTTACCAGCAGATAAGGTCTGGTACCATTTGGAATAATTTGTGGGAAGTACTGACCCGTTCCTTCATCGCCTTCTGTATCAACGTATGATTTGTATTTTTCAGCATTGTCAAAGATGAACAGGGATTTACGCCCATTAAAGAATGAGTACACATCACGTACAATGAATGCAATGTCTTTCTCACACCCGTGGACATCATTGACTACCATGTTCAATCTACATCGAGCGTACTTTCTGAATGACTCCGTCAAACTACTCCTGGATTCTGCATTTATCCATATCACATTGTTGTGGTAGAAATGTGAGTATTCATATGCATATTTACGGGCCAACTCACTTTTACCTACTCCTCCTAGCCCACAAATCACAGTTGTGCGTGAGAACTTTGTTACAGCCAATTGATTTGAATCTCGGGTCATGTACGCGTGTAACTGTTTCAATTCGGCAGTTCGGCCACAAAATGTAGTCACAGGTTCGTGACATTCGAACCAACCGTCTTTCAATTCGGAAGGTTCAGAATCTGTTAATCCTAACCTTAAAATCTTTACCACGTGATCTGGTTGTCGATTTTCCCCGGTTTCTAGAAGTTTGACAAATCGTTCGTACTCTTCAGTATCCTTTGTTTTAAACAATGAATAAAATTTGCTATTTGTGTTGTAATTGATGGTGTTCGTAATCAGAGTCTCCTGAAAATCATAGAGAAATAAATATTAAAAATTATCACTTTCCAGAAGTTTTAGGGAATAATTCCTTGAATGTCTTCCTGGAATTCAAAATATAAAGATATTTCGACTCTTCTATAAAATTACAATTTCGTCACGTTCGTCAGTCTTTAGTACTTCGTGTTGTACACAGTCATTGAGAAGTCTCAGGGTCAATCTTGTTCCATCACACAGGGTGGACATATTAGACCTTATAATCTCTCGATGAGACATTATTATTTTTAACACACAACTTATTCGTCTACCACAAAAATACAGCTCAATTGATTCAACGGAATACGATAATGTCAGCAGTTCTTCAGTCTTCAGTTCGTTCGTATCGTTACAATTATGAAAACTGCTATTTCCTTTAATTGCTAATGCTAGAATGGGGATACAATATCTCAGTTATTTAAGAGTGGGGAAAAAAGTACAGAGTACGTGTGGTATCAGTTTTCCAGACACAAGGAAAATGAAGTTCAAATTAATTATATAACATGGGAATATCGCCACCTGACCCTTCTATCTAGGCACGACATATTTGTTTTGGGTGCGTCAGGCGTCAGTATACCGTGACTGATTCCAATTCCAAAACTTGTATGTTGAAGTGTTTTCATTTCAACAGGAAAATTTTGTTCAAACCCCACTCAGGGCATGCTAATAATGCACCCAACAGATAACATACCAGGTCAAAGTCCAGAGATCAGGTCACGTCATTCCCTTGTGAGTTCTGTTGAAAGGAAGTAATATTATTTTGGTCGATTAAATAAGTTCACCGACAATAGTGCGGCTCTGTTATTCCTTATTCGTTCTATACGCATTAAATATTGTTAGCTGCATAATGCCATACAAATAAGTAGTTTTACTAAAAAAATACAATTAATATTTGCATAATTTTTATTCTGTTTTATTAGTTACAGTATAATTGTTGTGCTTTATTTTTTCAATTAGTGATTTCGATAGAGAAAGTCTTATTAATTAGTACTTATGTTGACTATTGACACCCACCCCTCCAACATAAATTACTATTGTGTACGTAGTATATGCTTTATTCAGAGAACAAATAGATAAAGGAAGGTCACTTTTTATTTTCATGGTCAACCTATTCATGTATTGCCTGTATTACAGAATTGAAAACAGTCTGGGTTACATTACATCATGGATTTTTTTATCACTTTTAATTTCATTTACACAACGCTCACGTCAGCACAAAACAACAAACCTATGCATATGAGTCAAACTGTACTAACACGTACATTCATTATTCAGATTCGATTCAATTCTACAACTACTACACTACAAAAGTAACACTGCTATTGAATTTTTACTCAATTTATAATTAATTTATAACTACAAATTTGTAAAACATTACAAAAATAATTCCTTTGTTACAGAAATGACTACAAAAAATTTTACGGTCGGAGACATTCCATCCCTGGATGGGAAAATAACTCTTGTGACAGGTGCGACTAGTGGATTGGGTTACGAAACAGCATTAGCTCTTGCTCGAGCAGGGGCCATAGTGATAGCATGTGGTCGAAATGATGAAAAAGGGGCAACCACGCTCAATAAAATTTTGGCAATTTACCCAGCCGCAAAAATTGAATTTGGAAAAGTTGATCAATGCAGCCTAGCTTCTGTTGCCGCCTTGGCCAACAAAATCACTCAGAAATATGATCATCTGGACATTTTGATTAATAATGCTGGACTAGCTAATCCAAAAAAGAGAGAATTAACTCAAGATGGATTTGAAATTGTATTTGGTACAAATCATCTGTCACATTTTGCATTGACCGCACATCTCTTGCCACTTCTTAAGAAAAGTTCATCCCCACGTGTCGTCACAGTCAGCTCAGGAATTTATCGTCAAGGAAAAATTGATTTTGATGATCTTCAGTCAGAAAAAAATACTTCGTACATGTCTGTGTATGCTCAGTCTAAACTTGCAAATATTTTATTTGCATTTGAGTTGCAGAGAAAAAGTGATGAGAATAAGTGGGGGATTATGAGCAATGTTGTGAATCCAGGATTTTGTAGGACGGAAGCTGTGTCAAGAATGCCAGGAGTATTTGGATGGGTGACCAATAATATCCTTGCACCATTTGTAAGTCAGAGTCCGGCAGATGGAGCTTTGAATGCATTGTTTGCAGCAACCTCACCATTGGCGGAGGGGAGTGTGTACTATTCTCCTAACGGGTACATGGAAATGAAGGGTCCGGTCACGAAGACAGATGTCGCTGAGCATGCAAAGGACACTGTGACGGCTCGAAGACTTTGGGATGTTTCCCTCAATTTAACTGGTGTGGCTTGGTCATAATGAAAAGTGGCACAGAAAATATATCAGATGGTAATTTTGTAAAAACAATTAATACTGAAATAAAATTGACAATTTATATTAATACAATAATTTTTTTTAATTAATTATTGCACTCATGTAATGACTTGTTAATCAGTGCTAATGTATTACGTATTACTACACACACCAACTGTCAACCGCAAATCTCCAGTTGTCCAAGTATTGACCGAGCTGTTGAGTTTTTATACACGTATGATTATGAGTATATCAGACACGAACACGACTTACACGACTGACCTTGTTTCATATTTTTGTATGCATTCCTATGTAACCACAATATGGTTTATACATGGTGGGTCATAACTTGTGACACATTACTACGAAAAACCTCAAGCTACTTTGAGTGAAGAGGGTTGAAAATAATGACACACACCTGGACTTGTATCTGTCCAGTTTTTGTGCAGATTACATAATGACCATACTGTATAATCAATGTAGAGTTTGTATAATAACGAGTGATTTTTTTTCTGCAACACTGTCAATGTCAATTCCATTCAAAACTAACAAGCGCCGTAGTAAAGTTTGTATTCATTCGTATCGTGTGCTATTTATTTTGATTAAATATGTGCGCCGGTATAATGAATAGTTTGACATCTTCGAAAACTCGACTATTTTTTTCGGTGATAGTAGTTCTTATAGCGTATAATTACTATGAAAATCGACCAAATCCAAGTCCAAGCCCAATCGTTACAATTTCAACTGGGAAAATCCAAGGAGTTATTTCAAAATCTCGTGATGAAAAGGAATTTTATGAATACATTGGAATTCCATTCGCAAAACCTCCGGTCAGAGAATTACGGTTTGAGGTAAATTCTTTTGAATGATTTAAATCAGGCAAATGTAATTAACGAGTAAATGTTTTACTATAGGCTCCACAACCACCAGTATCCTGGGAAGGAATTCGAGACACCAAAACATACGGGCCACCATGCATGCAAGTTGAGTCAATTTTTGGTGGATCAGTGACAGGGAATGAAGACTGTCTCTATCTCAACGTGTTTGCACCAAAGGTATACAATTTGAATGTAACTCTCTCAATTTCAATTGGAAAGTTAACAAGGCAAATTCTACAGGTTGGTTCAAATGGATTCAGTGAAACCCCACTCCCTGTTATGGTTTACATACACGGTGGATATTTTATGAGTGGTGAAACGTCCGTTTTTGGGCCTAATTACTTCATGAATGAATACATTGTTTTGGTCACATTGAGTTATCGGTTAAATTCTTTTGGTACGTTAAATTCCATTGTATGACATTCTTAGAATTGGCAAAATATTTCAAGGTGGGTCATAAC
>JAQIXO010001089.1:0-13945 GCA_034700305.1 Protaphorura armata
ATAAATATGTAACAGAGGAATCTGTCTGGAGTCAAATTAGTATCAAATTTATATTTCTTATCTGGATTGAAATCGAAACCCAAATTTTGTAGTTAGCGACGTTCAAAATTACAGAATACACAATTTGTACGCACTGAAATTACAGAAGGTCGTGTTGCAAAGACATTTCTAAAGGAATTATAGTGGAAAATTATTTAACGAATTAGATCAATTGTTAAATTCTAAACAATTCGAAAATTGTTCGACCTGTGTTAAACCTGGTGTTAGTTAAACCTGTGTGTTTAGAAATTAAGAATTAAAGAATTGCGAACTACCTACTTACATATTTACCTAAATAGCGCATTGCGCAGCGTTATTCCAGTGCCTTCATTAATATTACTTCCTCAGGGACAACATAATTTTTCTTTGAGAAAAAAATTATCACATGCTTTTGAAAGTTACATTAACATTTAAAATTAATGCGATTATTCTGTTTTTTTAATCCAATAGGGTGTGATAGTGGGTTCGGTCACCGGCTGGCTAACAGGTTGAACAACAATGGCTACACCGTGTATGCCGCATGTATGGATCCCACCGGTCCAGGCCCACAGCAACTCCTCAAATCGGCTGCTTTTCCAAAAGCCACCAAACTCATTGCTATGAATGTGACGAGCGATGATGACGTTAAGCGTGCGTTCGACGAAGTCTCTGCTACACTGGAAAAAGATGGACAAACACTTTGGGCCATTGTAAATAATGCTGGGATTTTCAGAGTTGGTCATGTTGAGTGGGGACTATTAGGGGATTACCAGAAGGTATTTGATGTCAATGTTTTGGGAACTGTCCGTGTGACCCGTGCATTCTTACCACTCATTCGGCAGTCCAAAGGTCGAGTCGTCAATGTGGCCAGTATTGCTGGAAGAGTAGCTTCGTCAGGATTGGCTATTTACTCGATCAGTAAACACGGTGTCGTCGCATTCTCAACTGCTCTGAGACGTGAAATGCTCGTATGGGGTGTGAAGGTGTCAACCATTGAACCCGCCATTTATAAGTAAGATTGCAATTTTTTTATTGCACTTTTATTGCGTCACTCAAAAATGGCTGAGCCCGCAAATAAATGTATGTTGCAATCTTTTAGAACACCAATGGCCGACGTTAAAACTTTATTCGACGGAGCTAGGAAAATGTGGAATGAAACACCTGAGTCAATTCGTAACGATTACGGAGACGAATATTTTGATGATACTTTGAGATTCGTGGACGGGAAGGATGGACGTGACAACCCTGAGGAAGTAGTGGATGCCATGTTCAATGCCATCACAGCCGTTGAACCACAAATTAGATATAAAGTGTGTGGACTTAATTACTCACTCATTTGGATTTTGAGTGACTATTTACCATTTTCTATCGTTGATATTCTTGCGAAAAGACGAGGAGTTAAGGTTAAACCTAAAGCGTCTTGCATTTGTGTGAATTAAATGAACTAAAATATTAAGTAATTTTTATTTGTGTCGTGGGATCTATGGGTGTGATTCTGAAGAAATAAAAAAATATTTTCTACATAGTCTGCGTATTCCATTTTGTTTGCTAATGAATGTAATTCAGTTCAATTCAATATTTTTCTTTATTCCGCGTTCAATACAAATTGATTATAAAAATTATAATTGTAGAAGGAAGAAACACAATGGAACTCCACCATTCTACAGAGTAGGAATGATAACTAGGAAAAAATTGTTAGATCGTCAGATTAACACGGTTCAACAATTTTAGATTCAGATTCAGTTTCAGCACAATGAACACTGGATTACACTCTGTAATCTGTACATTATGTCAAGTCATCATTCATTATATCATGGGTTTGAACATTGAACTGTTTTGCAACTTTATTATCTCTCTGGACAAGGTTTAATTGATAATTTGGAGTACACGTAATGATACGGTGTATGAATTTGGAGTGAAAACCACAGGAATGTCTGTTATCCGATTTCAGCTAAGGTTGGTACAGGGTGGACCAGTAAAAACATTTTGAGATTTTGATACTTTGACACTCCGTAAATTAAATTGAAGGTAGTAAAAAAACGAAAGTGTCAAAAAATTTTGTCGTAATAATAATAATTTTGCTTCAATCCAATTTTCTATGGTCAAACTCTTATAAACTAAACTTCCAATCCTAACTACAATGAACATTTTGTTGGCGCACCCCGTAAGTTACGCAACTTTTCCTTGATTTGACTTTGACATAAAATTAGGTGAACAAATTCACTACCATTCTAGTCAGTTCTGTTCCAGTCAGTCAATTTGGTGTTCGACCGTCCGATAAAATTAATACAAAATTTAATTACAATAATTTCTATCAAAAATGGGTTCCTGTTCACTCGAATCACTAAAAGACCCCAACACATTTTGTTTTCAATTTACGGCTACCCTTTTGACATTATTTGTCTTGACATATCTTTCGTGTACCGTCGGATGCACAGTCACATTTATTGGAACATCAATAGTTTTAGTCACGACAGCTTGGAAAATTACAAACTTGATCCGAAGACTTTATTTCCAAGAAAGTGTGAGTCCTCTCAAGAAAGCTGTCTTGGTCACTGGTAAGAAAATTTAATAATTAAACTCTAAAGCCATGGAACCTTGCAGATATTATACGAGGAAATTCGTATTTGACTTGTCCTGTGAAAGTGGGATTTACTATGTTTTTATGTTGTAACGTTCGCTGAGCCCTGATCTTTTCAAAGTGAATTGAGGGACAGGCGTTTTAGACTAAATAATAATAGTAATAAATACTGACGACGTACGTAATTGAATGAGCAAATATTTTGAACAAGTACGTGAAGATGTGTCCATTCAGGATCTACCGCCGCCAGGAACATGATTACAGAGCATTTCATAGTTTTCGCGATCAAACGAGTTAGTCAAACGCGTTACTTATCGTTCCATCTGAAATTATCTTACGTCTGAATAATGAAATCTTTATACTGGTATAAATAATAACATCCTCGTCTGAATTTCACGCTAGGTCCAATCTAGGATATATAGAAATTGCTACACAGAAGTCTAATGCAACATTTTTAGTTCTGCCTGGTTCTTCAAAAATTTGTGTCAAAAATGATTAAATGTCTATCAAGTGGAAATAAAATATAAGCCAACAGATATTTAAAAAGAAAAGCTTCTTTAACTGGAGGAGGTTTGCGTTACAATTACATCAAACATTTATTTAAGGTTTTATAAAAATGTTATAAAAAGCATGAAAATCATTAGGCGACCTTATAATTCGGAGCTGTTGGGAATAATGTAGTTGACCCCAAAATTGGACACCAGTTGTTACATGATCAAACACTCAATACCAGTTGCAGAATGTTACTCAAACTAATCTAATGTTTCATTTATAACAAATAGGCTGTGATAGTGGATTTGGTCACCGATTGGCTAACAGGTTGAACAACAATGGTTATACCGTGTACGCCGCTTGTATGGATCCAACCGGTCCTGGCCCTCAACAACTTCTCAAATCGGCAGCTTTTCCAAAAGCCACTAAACTGATTGCCATGAATGTGACGAGCGATGATGACGTTAAACGTGCATTCGAAGAAGTCTCTGCTACACTGAAAAAAGAAGGACAAACACTTTGGGCCATTGTAAATAATGCTGGGATTTTCAGAGTGGGTCATGTTGAATGGGGACCATTAGAAGATTACCAGAAAGTATTTGATGTCAATGTCCTTGGAATGGCCCGTGTGACCCGTGCCTTTTTACCACTCATTCGGCAATCCAAAGGTCGAGTCGTAAATGTGGCTAGTATTGCTGGGAGAATTTCTGGACCAGGTTTAGCTATTTATACAATTAGCAAACACGCCGTCGTTGCATTTTCAACTGCTCTGAGACGTGAAATGCTCACATGGGGTGTGAAGGTGTCAACCATTGAACCCGCTATTTATAAGTAAGAACGATTCAATATTTAAAAGTTTTAAATGTACTCACATAGTATAGTACCGGTAACTATGCGAGCGAAATTTTTATATAATTCTTTGTACTATCAGTGAATTAAATACGAGTGTTCAAAAAGGTCACGCATTAAAAGTTACTATACGTACTTATAATTAGTTAAAGTACAACTCCGGAATAACACTCCATTAGTTGAGGGTGCGTTCAAACGCCGGTGGTACAAATTGCACACTAGTATCAATATGCGTAATATGTAATCAGTTGTCTGGGGATCGTTCCAATTAACTCGAAGCTCTAAATTAGCTGCATTCTAAGCCAGACCAAACTTTTTGGGTACCTTGGGTCATCCAAATGATATACCCGTTCGTAGAACGGGCTCTTTTGCTAGTATATTAATACTTGTGTTATTATTTTTTAGAACACCAATGGCTGATGTTAACACTTTGTATGACATGGCAAAAAAGACTTGGGAAGAAACACCTGAGTCCATTCGTAATGATTATGGTCAAGACTATTTTAACGATACTTTGAGATTTTTGGATGGGAAAGATGGGCGTGACAATCCAGAAGAAGTGGTAGATGCCATGATGAGCGCCGTCACGGCTGTAGAACCACAAATTCAGTACAAAGTGTGCGGACCAGTTTATGCACTCATTTGGATCATGGGTGATTATTTACCATTTTCAATCCAAGATGCAATTTCCAAATATCGTGGAATTAATGTCACGCCTAAAGCATTGGTTTGAATATTTTATTTGTGATCATTTCGATTTTGGCTGGTGAATTTGAATAAAAATTACGTGTTAAAGAATTTATTCACGATTGCATATCAATTAAATTATTGAATGAAATTTTCGTTTGATTAGTAGTACTCTTATTCTTCTTCGGCAATATTCGCCCAAAACTTTTTTCTCATATTTATATAACAAACCAATGAAATGAATTTTTGAGTTCTGCTGAATTTAAGGGAGGAATACGCTATAACGCATGACTATGCTTTACGGGTCAATTAATGTGTGTTTTACCATAAGAACTTCCCACCGAGCTGGTGTGGCTTCCTGACGTGCAACCATAAATAACCAACAGCATTTGCACTTTAATGTCCGTCATAATTTTCCCAGTCACTTTGGTATTTCCAAAGCAATCTAAATAGTCATCCTGAACTTGGAAAAAATGTCCCATTTCCAACGTCACCCGCGTGGCTTGTCTTTTTAATTCAGTGTCCACGATTCCAGCCTGGATTAAAATTAAAGAAAGTTTATATACAATTTTATACAATGAGACATGGTTACCAAACTACTGGTAATACTTTTCTGGGTACTATTGCATTAAATCTGTTTTAATCAAACATTTCAGGAATGAAACTGAAACCAAAGTGTGGTCCTAAAAAAAAAAATTGTCAACTTTGTTAAAATACAAATGTCGGTGCCATTCTTGCATTTCAATTTGTCTTACTCTAAGGAGACTAATTTAAACCAGTTAGGTCCCAGCTAAATACGTATTAACGAAGAAGTGAGGTCGTTCGGTTAATTGAGCCCTAATTAAGTTTCAGTGACTCTAAATGGACAATTTTAACTGAGATTGCTGAAGTCTTAAAATTATGTGTAGCATGTAAAAACCATAATTTTAAGATCAGATTTAAGGAGGCTTCTCTTAAACATGAGTATATTAAATTATAATTGTTTTTTATTTGTCCATTAAAAACCATGCGTGGCTAACCATAATAAAGTCGTGTATATAGCGGGAAATCTCTTATAACTCACAAGATTATCGTGAGACAGTGCACTAGCACTAGCACAAAAATCCATACCATGGCCATGGCAAGTGCAACAATGTGAAGGAATAAAAACTCGTACTTTACAATCCCGGAGTAAGCTACCATCGTATAACTACACATGTAATAAAAAAAACACGACACATTCACAGATTCACATCATACAAAATAAGCCTTAATAGAAAATGTTACTCGCGAGGAGGAAATAAAATAAAAATTGAGTGATTTCTTTCGAAAAAGATCACGTACATCTCACATTAGAGCATGATTTATTGTTAGTCCTCAGTTATGACTCGTTTCTCTAAACTCATGAGTATGTCCAGACTTTGTTCAAATCCGGTTCTGAGTGAGTATCCATAATCTCAATCAAATCCACGTAATAGGATTTACGATCGCCGAAGAATAAATTATTTCGGGACAAATTTTTTCGTAATAAATATTTTGCTTCATTCCGGTTTTCTATTGTCAAACTCTTATAAACCCAGGTATGCCATTTTTTCTTGGTTTGACTTTGACATAAAATGAGGTGAACAAATTCACTACCATTCTAGTCAGTTCTGTTCCAGTCAATCAATTTGGTTTTAGACAGTTCCATCAAATTTATACAAAGCTTAATTACAATAATTTCAATCTGGAAATGGGTTCTTGTTCACTCGAATCACTAAAAGACCCGAACACACTTTGTTTTCAATTTACGGCTACATTTTTGACATTATTTGTCTTGACATACCTTTCGTGTACAATCGGATGCGCAGTCACTTTCCTTGGCACTATGGCACTTCAATAGTTTTAGTCACCGCAGCCTGGAAAATTACAAACTTGATCCGAAAACTTTATTTCCAAGAAAGTGTGTCTTCTCAAGAAAGCTGTCTAGGTCACTGGTAAGGAAATTTAATAATTAAACTCTTAAGCCATGGAACCTTGGAGATACTATATGAGGGAATTCGTATTTGACTTGTCCGAAAGTGGGATTTACTATGTTTTTATGTTGTAACGTTCGCTGAGCCCTGATCTTTTCAAAGTGAATTGAGGGACAGGCGTTTTAGACTAAATAATAATAAATACTGACGTACGTAGTTGAATGATAAAGTATGTTGAGGTTTCTAAACAAGTCTATGAAAATGTGTCCATTCAAGAGGATCTACTGCCATGAAGTAAATCACATGCCTGATTGCATTTAATAATATTCAAAAATTGAGAATGATTAAATGTCCATCCAGTAAAAATAAAATATGAGCTACCAAATATTACAGAAAGAAAAGTTTTTTCCACGTGCTTCATCACAATTCAACCTGCAGCTCATTAGGCGAGCTGGGAATTCGGAATGTGTTTGACCCCAAAAATTGGTCACCAGTTGTTACATGACCAAACATTGAGTACCAGTTGCAGAATGTTACTCATTCCGTTATATCATAGTGCTAATCACACTATAATATTTCTTTTGGAATGAACAGGTTGTGATAGTGGTTTTGGTCACCGATTGGCTAACAGGTTGAACAACAATGGCTACACCGTGTTTGCCGCATGTATGGATCCCACCGGCCCAGGTCCTTAACAACTTCTCAAATCGGCTGCTTTTCCAAAAGCCACTAAACTGATTGCTATGAATGTGACGAGTGATGATGACGTTAAGCGTGCATTCGAAGAAGTCTCTGCTACACCGAAAAAAGAAAGACAAACACTTCGGGCCATTGTAAATAATGCTGTAATTTTCAGAGTGGGTCATGTTGAATGGGAAGGGAACCACTAGAAGATTACCAGAGGGTATTTGATGTTAATGTCTTTGGAATGGTCCGTGTGACCCGTGCATTCTTACCACTCATTCGCCAATCCAAAGGTCGAGTCGTCAATAATGTCAAGTATTGCTGGAAGATTTTCAGGACCAGGTTTATCTATTTATACAACTAGCAAACACGCGGTTGTCGCATTTTCAACTGCTCTGAGACGTGAAATGCTCGCATCGGGTGTGGAGGTGTCAACCATTGAACCCGCCCAATATAAGTAAGAACGATTGAATTCATGTATTCGTGCAGTACAAAAATACCAATAAACATGCCATATTTTTTTAGAACCCCAATGTGTGATGTGTTAACACTTTGTATGGCATGGCAAAAAAGACTTGGGAAGAAACACCAGAGTCCATTCGTAATGATTATGGCCAAGACTATTTTAACGATACCTTGAGATTTTTGGATGGGAAAGATGGGCGTGACAATCCAGAAGAAGTGGTAGATGCCATGATGAGCGCCGTCACAGCTGTAGAACCACAAATTCAAAGTGTGAGGACCAATATATGCACTTATTTGGATCATGGGTGATTATTTACCATTTTCAATCCAAGATGCAATTTCCAAATATCGTGGAATTAATGTCACGCCTAAAGCATTGGTTTGAATATTTTAATTCTAATCAAAATTTTGATTTTGGCTGGTGCGAATAAAAATGACATGTTAAAGAATTTTATCCACGATTGTAAATTATCAATTAAATTATTGAATTAAATTTTTCTGTTAGTGAGGTTTCCTAGTTCTAGGGTGCATACAAAAATCTCCATTAAGATACTAGCCTTGAATTTGTCCAAAAACTGTACCAATTTGTGTTGTGTTCTGTAAATCTCAGCTTTCTCACGCTTGGCCAAAAATCCCACGCAAGTGCAAACGGGTTAGCATACAGCAATTGGATAATCCCAAATGTATTTGAAATAGATAATTATTTCCGTCTCGTCATTTGAAATGGTTAATCGTGTAAGATAGGGAAGTACTGAGCAAGGAGTTTTACAAATCAATCAAAAGAAAATTTGCTTGATTTGTGTTAACTCCTTGGTTTTAAGAAACCTTCAAGCTTAAAGTTCTAGTTCAGAATTACATACAGTATATTTTTGTAAATATTACCATAAGAATTTCCAACTGGGTTGGAGTTGTTGCTTCATGTCGTGCGACAACTCGCGTGGCTTGACTTTTTAATTCAGAGTCCACGATTCCTGGCTTAAAATGGCCTGGTTTAAAATTAAAGAAATTTTATGCACAATTTTATACAATGAGACATGGTTACCAAACTACTAGTAATGCTTTTATTGGAACTATTTATATAACTGTTTAAATCGATTTCAGGAATGAAACTGAAACCAAAGTGTGATCCTAAACAAACAAAAAATCGTCAACCTCGTTAATACAAATGTCAGTGCCATTCATGCATTTCAATTTGTCTTACTCTAAGGAAACCGCAAAAGAAGGTAGTTCCCCGCTTAAATGAGATTGATGAAGTCTTAAATTTATAAGTAGCATGTAAAAACCATTCATATTGGTTGAAATTTTAAGATCAGATTTAAGGAGGCTTTCCTTAACAAGAGTATAGTAAACATTATTATATTTTTTGATTTGTCCATTAAAAAGTATGCGTGGCAAACTATAATAACGTCGTGTTGCGGGAAATATCTTATTACTCACAAGATTATCGTGACCACAAAAATCACACATTACCATGTCCATGGCAAGGGCAACAATGTGAAGGAAAGAAGGAATAAAAACTCTTCTTGTACTTTACGATCCCGGATTAAGCTGTCATCGTGCAACTATGCAATAAATACGACACATTCACAGATTCATATTTTACAAAACAAGCAAGAAAAGAAATTGTTACTCACGAGGCGAAAATTTAGTGAATTTTTTTGAAAAATATCACACACTTATCACATTATAGCATGGTTTATTGTTAGTCGTCAGTTATGAGATGACTTACTCTCCATTCTTTTCTCTAAACTCATGAGTCTGTCCAGACTTTGTCCACATCCGGTTTTGAGTATAGCATCTTGAATAATCTCAATCAAATCCACGTACGCGATTTTCTATAGTAAAACTCTTATAAACCCAGTTATGCAATTTTTACTTGATTTGACTTTGACATAAAATTTGGTGAACAAAATCACTACCATTCTAGTAATCCTTGTTCCAGTCAATCAATTTGGTGTTAGACAGTCCCATCAAATTTATACAAAAATTAATTACAATAATTTCAATGTAAAATGGGTTCCTGTTCACTCGAATCACTAAAAGACCCGAACACATTTTGTTTTCAATTTACGGCTACATTTTTGACATTATTTGTCTTGACATATCTTTCGTGTACAATCGGATGCACAGTCACTTTCCTTGGTACTTCAATAGTTTTAGTCACCGCAGCCTGGAAAATTACAAACTTGATCCGAAGACTTTATTTCCAAGAAAGTGTGAGTCCTCTCATGAAAGCTGTCTTGGTCACAGGTAAGAAAATTTAATATTTAAGCTCTTAAGCATTGAACCTTACAGATAATATATTAAGGCGATTCGTATATAATTGACTTGTCCGAAAGTCGGTTTTACTATGTTTTGCTATTTGTAAGGTTCGCTGCGCCCTGATTTTTTTTTAGAACGAGTTGAAGAGCAGGCGTTTAAGACTAAACAATAATAATAATTGACGTGCGTAATTGAATGAGCAAATATTGTGAGGTTTCTAATCAAGTACATGAAAATGTGTCCATTCAGGAGGATCTAATGTCATGAAGTAAATCATATGCCTGATTACTGAGCGTTTCATAATATTCAAAAATTGAGAATGATTAAATGTCCATCCAGTGAAAATAAAATATGAGCTACCATGTATTACATAAAATGAAGTTCTTCCCCATGGCCTTCATTATAATTCACGCTAAACTCATTAGGCGAGCTGGTAATTCGGAATGTGTTTGGCCCCAAATTGGTCACCAGTTGTTACATGACCAAACATTGAGTACCAGCTGTAGAATGTTACTCATTCTGTTATATCATAGTGCTAATCACACTATAATATTTCTTTTGGAATGAACAGGTTGTGATAGTGGATTTGGTCACCGATTGGCTAACAGGTTGAACAGCAATGGCTACACCGTGTTTGCCGCATGTATGGATCCCACCGGTCCAGGCCCTCAACAACTCCTCAAATCGGCCGCTATTCCCAAAGCTACTAAACTGATTGCCATGAATGTGACGAGCGATGATGACGTTAAACGCGCATTCGAAGAAGTCTCTGCTACACTGAAAAAAGAAGGACAAACACTTTGGGCCATTGTAAATAATGCTGGAATTTTCAGAGTGGGTCATGTTGAATGGGGACCATTAGAAGATTACCAGAAGGTATTTGATGTCAATGTCCTTGGAATGGCCCGTGTGACCCGTGCATTCTTACCACTCATTCGCCAATCCAAAGGTCGAGTCGTAAATGTGGCTAGTATTGCTGGGAGAATTTCTGGACCAGGTTTAGCTATTTATACAATGAGCAAACACGCCGTCGTTGCATTCTCAACTGCTCTGAGACGTGAAATGCTCGCATGGGGTGTGAAGGTGTCAACCATTGAACCTGCCCATTATAAGTAAGAACGATTAAATTTTTCAATCGTTTTAAATGTATTCGTGGCGTACAAAAAATACCTATATATTCTATATGTTCTATAATTTTTTAGAACCCCAATGTGTGATGTGAATACTTTGTATGACATGGCAAAAAAGACTTGGGAAGAAACGCCAGAGTCCATTCGTAATGATTATGGCCAAGACTATTTTAACGATACCTTGAGATTTTTGGATGGAAAAGATGGCCGTGACAATCCAGAAGAAGTGGTAGATGCCATGATGAGCGCCGTCACAGCTGTTGAGCCACAGATTCAGTACAAAGTGTGCGGGCCAATTTATGCACTTATTTGGATCATGGGTGATTATTTACCATTTTCAATCCAAGATGCAATTTCCAAATATCGTGGAATTAATGTCACGCCTAAAGCATTGGTTTGAATATTTTATTTGTGACCAAAATATTAGTGTCATCTGGGGTATATGGGAATAATGAATGGCCGTTGAAGAACTTCTGATTATGATTTATATTAGCTTAAATTGTTTAAGTACGGAGCGGCGTGGACGACTGAAGAAAAGGTTTAAATGATATAAAGATTTAAATTCAATCGGATAAAATCAATACATTGATTTCATGTTCTTTTTATTCATGGTAAAAGTTCAAATGTACAATGAAAATATGAGAATAAAGAAAGCTAACCAACAGTTGGTAGTGGTTATACCATTACCGCTTAAGAGTAAAGCAGGCAATACTGCCTGCATGAATATCTGCACTTACAGCAGGGATATGAAAATGCATAGCAAATGCATAGAATGGCTCGTTTTCATAAATATTCGCATATTCGCTTTTTAAAAAATTTCAATTCCAGAACAATTTGAACGCTGAAGTCAAAGACATAGCCCCTGCCCTACATTTACGTGAGTCAAAAGATAAGGTACGACCCATTACTTCATGGACAAGATTTCTGAGTAAACCTGAAGAAGATATGGTGAATAGTACATACGATAAACTTCATGTGATGGTTGCACGAATAGAAATCTTTCTGGCTACAGTTAAGGTCAATTTTGTCATGAGAAGTTTGTGTGAGTTAATACGAAAAGAGTATTTCTTGAGAGGAGAGCGGATTACGCGACTTGGGAATTATGAGTACGAAATGTTCATAATCGTGGAAGTGAGTGTTTACATGACGAATAGAAATCTGGAGTGGCAGTGTACGTTGAACGAGGGAGAGTAAGTACAGTAGTGTTCAGATCTTCTCAAAATATCCTTAAAAAACCGTATCGTGTACAAAATGTTCACACCAACGAAAAAAAAAAAAACTTATTAAAAAAACCTGTATTCAGCTATTTCGGTGAGATTGGAATGTTGTACGGGAAGGAAAGGAAATTTTGAGCCATTGCTGCATCAAACGTTGCAACTTTCGTTTTGAATTCGGATGATTTTGCTGTACTACTCGATCGCTATCCTTCACTCCGTGAAAGAATCATTAACCTAATGAAGAAGGGTGAGAAAAATTTTTCTATGCAAATATCTTTAAGTGTAAAGATTAAAATCTTTTGACCGTACGTACACATTTTCGCTGTCCCGAGCACTAAATTGCGTTCAATCTCTTTTGTGTATAAATATGTGGTGAAAGTCAACTATCTTCGGTGAAAGTACAGAGGAGAAACAGTGACTGGTTTCACTTGGCTATAATTTTCACTTTTATTTTCCACATTTTTAAAATTTTTTGTAACCTCCGTTTCTTAATTCATCCACGCCCTTGATTCTCAATTACTCCCTGTATAATTTAATCCCTAATGAATTATTCCAATTAACCTTTTCTTCCAGTTGAGAATTACGTGAATCACTCAGGCATAGCATCGGAGAAAATAAAAAAACCTAAACACACCGAGTGAATGGTACTTGCGCTCCTTGTACTGGGTGGACACAATATCCACAACCATTTTTGGGCTCACAATTATAGTCGGAAATATTTCAACGGGCTCACCCTATTGGCAAAGCGACAATATTTTTATACTACTAAGATACTTGTAGAGAGTTTTAATTCAATAATGTTCTGCATTAATTCCGTCAATTTTTAAAACACAATCCATTTCCCAAGTAAGAGGTAATTTGCTCGTTAATTAAAACATTTCCATTTTAATAATTAGAACCACCTCGCATCCGTCGGCATATCATCAGAGCGTCAAGAATTGTTGAAAACGTATTTTCTATTTTTATGGCAATCTGGAATCTGGCCGTAGAGTGTGCTATCACCACGCATTTTCAATTCTACCATTGTCCACAAGATTTGATGTATCGTACAGAGTGTACGGGGAAGTTCTTCAGTGTGTAAGTGTAATTGTGTTATTTATACGTACATGAAAACACCCAAAGATTAAAATCCCGACAAAAATAATTCCTAGTGCAAATGGAGGCTACAACGACATTTGCTTCTATCGTAATTTGAGCGAGCGCCTATTTGAATTTGTACTATGTTATTTCATAATACGAAAACATATTATGTAAAACAGTTGTGAATTGGCCTTTGACTGAATTCATTGCATATTTTCAAGTATGCTTTTTTTTTACATTGCATCTTTATAGAAAATGGGAAAATGAATTTCTAAACAACACGAGATAAACTTCATCAATCATAATCCGTATTTATTTTGAGCAAATCAATTTGGCTAGACAGTAGGGATTAGTATAATTTTCAAATCCGAACTCGTTGTCGTAAATCACTCAAATTCAAACTGGCAGGCTTCCACATGCTTTAATCTCTGTTCTTGAAATGGGTCGATCCATACCATCCGTAGGGCTTGTCTCTACAACGCTCACGAATTGATAACCTTCCAACACCTGGCAATTAAAAATAATAATTTAAGCAAACTCATCAAT
>JAQIXO010001090.1:0-13939 GCA_034700305.1 Protaphorura armata
GAGGGTCACCATTATGATCCAAGGCAAATTTGTTGCCAATCGAACGAGGAGGTCAAGAAGACGACGTGAACCAATTGCCAGATTTTTGTGACCACGCATGACCCTTTTTGAGTCCACCTGGTCATAGGTTAAACGGAAAAATGAATTCAACGTGACCTTCTGACCCCTAATTGATAATTTTGGAATTCAAAGTGACATGCGCCTTATTCCAAATGCGATTGGCTTTCCAACGAGCCATCCCTCGAGAGATAAGGACAGTGCGTTCCAGCTGTACGATCCATCAAAGTGTGCCCGCATAGTATAGACGGTATGAAGTTAATGGATTACATTTACGTATGAGACGTCGTTAGGTCATGTGTCGTTAGATGGCAATTCAAAACCGGAGCGCTAAACGACCCCACCTGTGAAATTGATACCATAAACATATGAATCGGTGTATTATTTGAACAATGTCCCGAATAATTGAATATTGTTCTCAAATCAAAGGGTCCATGTCAGCGGAAGGAATGGCTCGAACTGGACGAAGAAACTGGGAAGGTCATGTGTAAAACAAATCCATGTTTCCAAGCCCAGCAAAAAAATCCATCAACCAACACATCTAATTTCTGGTTTTATAAAATTGGAAAATGCTGGAAGCACGGGATGAGTGGACACTGCCCTGATGACCCTGATTTTCGCATTAAATACCGTGCGGGTGATTTCGACGAGTATGGAAACTGTCTTGGAGTATTTGGAGGAGCAGGCTCATTCGTTTCAATAGAAGCTCTTCCTTGTAAACCAGGACATAAATTCTTTGGAAATTCTCGCAAATGCAAAAGAGCAGCTAAGATTGCACCTAATTATTATTCGTTTGAATGAGACGGCACGAATTGATGAAACAGAATTAACAATTTAAATTTAAATGTGTCATTGTAGTATAAATAAAATTTTAAATGTGCACAATTGTTAGAATGGCTTCTACTTTAATACTAATTAGACTTAGTAGTAGCAGATTTGAGTAGATAATTTTAGACATAACTAGTGTTTCCCCACTCGATTCTCCACAATGTAATTTTCTATCTCCGCATTTTCTGATGTCGGGTTTACATTGTTCTGTTCTTAGATTTTGGAGTCATAATTTCGGGAAAACCTGGACCCACACCCATTATTCACTATTATTCACTTAATATGGAAATAAGGAAGTAGTAGTCTGAACTTTTTTTATGATTTATTTTATGATTTATTTCCAATCGTTGATTCTGATGTATCCAACTTTCCCGTCGTACTTATTTTAGATCCAGTGCCTAATTCGGTTTTTGAATTCGAGTTTGTGTAGCAAGAAGGAATTGAAAATAGTCTCCGGAGTTCTGCTCAAAAACAATTAAAATTAAAAAAATTAATTTGGTTCTATATTTTCAGTATCAGTATCAGCATTGTGTCAGACATTCCGTTGACTAACTTTGTCACTTACTTTTAAGTTTTGGATATTTCTGAAGTATGGCTCGTCCAGTTTCTCCACTCAAACAAAATATGTAGAGAATTGCAACGCCTTGGAGAGTGACGAGGATGTCAATGATTTGATAATACCATGGATTGTCTTTTTCATGCCTCGTGAATGCCCACATCATGAATTCAAATGTCCATGGAATCCCCATGATTAGATACAGTTTGAGGAATACAAATATCCTGAAATATTAAGATAGGTGCAAAATTCTCTGGTATAATAATCGGGATCTCTACTAATGCAAACAGTACACACATTATTTGTCATTTCATCATAAACGTTTTTTAGTGCTTACGAGCTATTATTTTGTTGAGTGCTTTGTTTTGCGGCATGCTGAGTATTCCTTTTAGTCTTCCAGATTGTAAAAACTGTCATGGAGAATAAGCACGTATTCGTAAGAATCATGAGTCCGATGGGAAGAAACAAATAGTAAAATGAGGCATGAATTGGTTCTAGAAAACAAGTGGTTTGTCCATATCCTGGTGTCACAACCGAAACATGTTCCAGTTCTGCATCATCACTTCCGTGTACGCGTGTACAAAATAAAAATAAGTGAATTATACACAATTACAAAACACTTGTGAAAGTTACTTATACTCAAAACTCAAACGAACCCGTAAATGTTCTCCAAAATCACTGCGGTTACGACGATAGGAACCGAGACAATCAAAGAGAATAAACTTTGCAGACAGTACTTCATGTACCCACCGTCTGTCTTTAGTCGGATTTGTCTAAAATCCAAATCTTATCAAGTGTAAAATAAAATTATGTGCAATGTACAACAGTACAACTTGTGACTTACCGAAATGTTGACCAAATTTCCACATTGATTGATGTCAACCAGGAAAATGTCATGAGACAAAAAAAGTGAGCACAAATGCCTAAATAAGTGAAAAATATAATGCTAACATTAATTGTTGAGCTGTATAAATTTTATACGTGCAATACTAATTACCAATCCCAACACAGAATCTCCTAGGAAATGGATGCTCTGCAAAATCATAAGCAATGCTTTTCCATTCAAAAAAAGGAAGGAGCCGAGTGATGCCTAAGAATATTTGCATAAAGAAAAATGAGAAGAAATATGACATGAGTGACCATCGGTATGATTTCTGATGACTCGGAACGAGAAAGTTGACAATTATTGTTATGAGTAAGCAAATGGCGGACACAAACATGGCAGAACTGTATAGAATACTCTCTTTCGGCTGAAATGACAGACAGATGGCGTTATTTCACACGTACATCACAAGATATTTTGTTATAGGCAATGTTTTACAGCTTACTGGCTCAAAATCTACTGTAGACTTTGTACAGTGGAGAAGGACCGTGTTCATTTTTAGCCCATCGATATTATTATTTTTCGGGTCAACATCTTGCAACCCCTCTAAACAAAATGTCCTTTCACGCAAGATCTCCCAATCGTCGGCACTAGCTTTCAGAATTTTGACAGTTCCGTTGCGAATTAGTCGAAAACTGTACACAGTAAAAATGTTGTAATGAGACTAGATTTTTAAGTAACGGAACAAACAAATTTTGTTCTTACGGAGTTCCATCTTGAATTCCTTTAATACCCTCTAAGGTAATGATTTCTGGTACCTCATTTTCTTCACAGAACGGCGCAGGGTCATGGAAGTAAAACTGTTTGATTAACTTATCAATCACACTTTGGTTAAGTTCTGATTCATGATCTGTATCTGAATGTATCTTGGGAGACCAATGCTTTCCATAATTGAAGGAACACTTGAAATCAGAATTCCGTAACTTGAATATCTGACCCATATTACAACATTTTGGTATACAAATCGCGTGATCGGATTCGTTGCATGGGCGATTACAAATTACAATATCCATTGTGGCTGCCGATAATCTACAATAAATGAAACGTTACATGTTGTTACCTCATTGACTTTTCTCTTACTGTTTTGTCACCCTGTCATTGTCATTCGATTCCTACCTTTGGATGCAGAACTCTGTGTTGTAATAAATTTCATTTTCAAGTTGTAATTGTCCGGTCGGGCTAAAAATTGGTTTGGTCGGATCCCAAATTTCTTCAGACGGTGACAACTGAATAGTTGTTTCGGTCGAGTCCCCACTTTCACAAATATTGTGACTTTTGTTTAATCTGACAGTAAATATTAGGTACAGTACGTACACGCTGTAAAAAATTGCAATTTTCAAATTTTAATGTGGCAAGGTAAAGATGACTTAACGTACCTGAACTGAACATTTGTAATATTGTTCCGAGTATACACAGGGGACAAGAGATGGTTTGGAAGTTCCAGAATTTGTTCAGAAAAACTAGTACTATTTTGAGGGACAAAGTCAGGACACAATGTCAAACGGCCAATTTGATTCAAATTGATATCGTGGCATGTGGAAAACGTAATTTGAAGTAGAAAGCACAATATGAATTTGCTTATTATTTTCGGCTTGTTGTGATACATTATTGGAGGGGACTCATGCGAAATAACAATACTTGCAGATCACAGGGATTTAGCCATTAGCCGTGGTTCACCCAGTAAATAAAATACACTAAATATTGTACAGGTAATCAGAAGTAATTATGTGTGCACGATTTGAGTGGACGAGATGAAGGTTATGTCTAATCTATTTGCATCATCGCATCTTCATCATTACGATTTTTTGTCCTCGTTTTTTATTTATAATGTATGACTGAAGTACGGATGAGGATGAGTAAGTACTTTCACGCAAATTAATGTGACTATCTATACAAGTGGAAAAATTTATTTTATGGATGTATACTCTGAAACTAAAATTTGAATAAGTCAATAATAAATGGTATGCAAATGCAGTTACAAGGTTTCGAATAATTGAGAATTGTTGAGAAAAACTCAACGACCATATTTTAAATGTGCCCAACTGTTAAAACGTTTATAAAAATATATTTTGAAGTTTGACCATTTTTATCCCATGCGTACGACCGACCACAACCATACTTTTATAGATTGATATAGCTTCGGCATGCATGTCCATGTCCAAAATTCGATAGGAGTGACCTGTACTTGTGTAATTAATACATCAGGGTGCAACATTCGTTGTTACGGCCCTAATTCTGGCTAATATCGATTGAGGGTAATTTGCATATATGAAGATTTTGTGTACTTTGATTTATTTTACTTCCTCATTTCACTTCCTCTTCCTTCCAATTATAAACGGTAAATTTCAGTCTGGACTTTGGGCTCATCGGTACTCGGTAATAAAGCTTGTGAAATAAATAAGCAGGACAATGAAATTTTTAATTCCCATAGTTTCTTACTATATATTACTCACGACAGCTGAACAAAATCCGTAAGAACTTAATTTTGATATTGGTAATTAGTAGGTCTTTAAAATTAATTAGTATGCCTGGCTTATTTTTCACCCCGTAGTTTGTGTGCACATGACAAGAGATCTCCAGAAACATCACTCTTGTACCACGAAGAAACAAGAAAATGTTACCCTGCACTAGGAAAATGTGATGGACTCATGTTATTCTACCCTGCGCCTGCTGGAGATGGATATGGAGAATGTGACTGTGACCAAGAACTAGAAGAGTCTGAAGGTCGAGAAATTATTTACTGGCGTCCACACAATCGGTGTTTATGAAAGGGTGGGTAAAGTACAGACAGTTTAAAAAAATATTAATCGGCATTGCTTAGAAGTTATTATTTTACAGTGTGCCGGATTAATAATTGTGTATTGCTCTCAAATGAAAGGGTCCATGTCGACGGAAGGAGTGGCTCGAACTGGACATAAAAACTGGGGATGTCGTGTGTAAAGTAAATCCATGTTTCCAAGCCCAAGAAGAAAATCCATCATCAAATACGTCTAGTTTCTGGTTTTATAAATTTGGAAAATGTTGGAAGAACGGGATGCAAGGACACTGTCCTGGAAATCCTTACTTTCGTATTTATTATGGTGCGAATAATTCGGACAGGTTTGGAGATTGTCTCCCGCCCGGAAGTGGGTACTCCGGCTCGATAGTTTCAACTAAATCACTTCCTTGTAAAGCAGGTCACAAATTCCGTCAGAACTCTAACATATGCAAAAGAGCAGCTAGACTTGCGCATAATTACTCTTCGTTTTAATTAGTTAACAGAATTAAAAACTACGTTTAAATATATAGTTAACGTATAAATAAAACTTATCTACGTATGTATGTAAAAGTGTACAATATTGTTCATTATTACTGGTGCAAATTTTGTGTAGATAAGAGTGGAAAATTTTAGAAATATATTGTGTTTTTAACTGCACATTACTCCGCATACTCTAAACGTTAGACCGTATTAATGTAAATTCAAGGTACAAATTGGAATTATATATTTATTCTGAACTTACGTAACTTAAATGCATGATTCAATGGAAAATTTAAAAGCGTGTGACACCTTATGACATATGAGCATTGCATGATCAATCAAATTTTTGATTTCCAATAAGAGAACAAAGTTAGTCTACTCTACTCACGACAAGTTCAATGTCAAAAAAGATCGAAGTTCGTTCTTGACGTTGACGTGCATAAGATTAGTTGCACATGCACGATGCATGTTGCGGGTTGCGGTCTTGCGTGCTGTATGTATGATGTGCATCTTATAATTTAATGAGGAATTTATTTGGAGGCACGCGCACGTCTCCTACTGTTCCAAAAATTTGTCTATTGATCTACCCGCATGTTCTATGTTCTTTCCGAGAAACCCATATGAATACTTTTAAGAAAATCATGTGATGATAGTTTACAATGTAATTTTACCGAATCCAGTCTCTAAATTAGAGTATAAATTCTCCAGAAGTTTTAGATTTTGGAGTAGTTCTCTTCCCGTGAATTATTTTTAGCTTTCAAAGTTTAATTCTGAAAATTACATATCATTTCCTTACTCAGTCAGAAATATACAGAGTAGTTGAATAAAAATGGCTTCAGGAAATATCAACTTGGGTTTAATGTTTCTCGTTGTCGTAATTGCACTGGTAAGATGACATTTGATTTTATTTTTTTAATTTCAACAATATCAGAGTTTACAGGTCATTTATGTGTTGTTCCCATGAATATTATTACAGGCATCGTTTACCTCAACAACCGCAGTGTCGATTAAGGTAGACACTGGTGCATTTGGCAAGGAACTGCTGAGACTCGAGTTAGGACTGCCTCTTCCAGCTGTCAGCACCCCGTCGCAACCGGTAAACTAATACTTGTATTATATGATATGAAAACTGGAACGAAATTCATATCAAATCATCTCCACCTTAATTTTACTCATAATGAAACTCACAATTTTCTATATGTTATCCTCCATGGTTAACAATGCTGATTTCTACAAAACATATGTTTAGACGACGACACTCTTGAGTGCTTGTATTTTGAAAGTATATTTTATGAAATAATTTGTATTTTCCGATAGTCTGTTCAAATGAGGTATGGCAAGAGGCATTTTTTATATTTTGGTATATTTTTTATGTGTCGATTTTAGATTCTCGGGCCCTCGACGACGCAAGCACCCCCACCCAAAGGAGTTTTAAATGTAGTACGACTCGTTGTTGACGATGGTGACCGTTTCGAGCTGATAGGTTAAGTGAATGAGAGGAAGCCAAACCACTTCATACAGATTGTACAAGACTCACTACAGCAGAAGCTGTGTCTTGCCTTCGTGTTAATATGTAAAATATTTTCTTATTATAAATTGGTTAGTTAATATATGCATATACAAATTGGTTAAATTATTAATGGAGCACTGATAAGCTCTTTTAATCATTGATATAGTCAAAGAAGTGTAGAATAAAATGAACTAGATTATGCTTTACATGTTTTATTACTTGGCTCATAATTTGGGTAACGGTGAAGTATAGTCGTCATTTGTATGCAACTGTGTCTATTCGTGATACGATACGATGAGACTGGGGTAACAAGTTATACCCTGATGCAGCGAATCATCAATTTTACAAATTGATTAACAATAATAATAATACTCGTAACCTTCAAAAATATTAAAACGCAATATTTACGTAAGGAAACTCAGCGTCTATGTATATACTGCAATACTTCCATCGCCATTATTCGTCAAAATGGAATTAAATAATTACAGAGAGAACCAGCAGGATATTGATTTCTGGATATACCTGAGTGTATTTTTGTTCTGCGACTTGTTAACGTCATCGACTGCAAACGGAACGACCATCATTTTAGCCATTTCAAGCCTGTGAGTTCGGATACTTCTCCTGAATTATTTTACACCCTATTTTTGTCACGGATAGCCATTAGAGTATAAAATTTCATGTGTTAGAATGCAAAGAGGCTTTCCAAGGAAATCGTCGTGCGAGCGGTATGTATATGCCCTGATTTTAAATTCTAAGGGAAGACGGATTGTATAATTCTGGTGCACGCTCCGTCATACTGAATTTTAGCATCTGGAAACTTTAATGAACCCATCACGCATGAATTAGTGTTCAATCCAATCGTTCCGCATTTTTTTGCTGGGGTGGATTCAGGAATTATATATTATGGGTCGCGAATCGGTATTTTTAATAGGTATGAGCGCTCCGTGTCCTATCCAATACATGCATAATCAAAATCGAACTTCATATACGGCAAATTTCCGGCCGGTACTCCGGTCCGGCTTTGATTAAGTATAAATTAAGGAAGTTCAGCCGCTCTCTCTTTTGTCCACATCGTCATTTGAGAAAGCAGAAACAAAGGTAGTAGTACTAAATTTTTCTGCTAACTTGTCTTGCTTTATCCAAAATATTCTCCACTCGAAAAATCTGATATTTAACATGACGTTGTTCTAAACGATATGGTAAGTATATAATCCAACAAGCCGATGCGCGATGTGGCATTCCTAGTAGTATATTCCTTCAATCACGAGGCATTCGTCTTCAGGTTTCGGTAACCCTGGTTCATTGTTTTATTTCAAGTTGAAACGATAGTTCCTTTTATCATGGCCAGAATTGACTTTTTTCAATCACAGAACAAAATTAACATTGCGCAAAGGCTCTTCATAAACTACGCATTTTATTTTGGTGTACTACCATCATACATGGATACTAATTTTATTGTTCACACCACAACATCAAAATTTCATTTTATCCGCTATTACGCCACCGTATCATTCATAATTATGCTCGACACTTCTGTCTTGATAAATCTGGCACGTGACATGATGAACGGTCGATTTGACATGAATCTTGTGGACGACGTCGGAAGGTTGTTCAACTCATCGACTGTTTCCGCCAGCATGTTTTTTCATTTACACACAATTTGGAAGCGTGAAGAGCTCGTGTCTCTTATCAACAACTTCAACTGCTACATGATCAGATTTATTGGTAATCGTTTCCAGAAATTGAAATATCTGTGTATTGCAATTTGAATTTGAAATAACTCTCCGCACATTATATGTATTCCAGGATATCAAAACCACAACTATGGCCGAAAAAATCAAGACATCTATGGGACAATCATGAAATGGTTATTCATTGGTCTAACGTGCTTACAAGGAGGAGGAGTGTTTGTATACATGCTCCGATGTCGATGGCACCTCCTCTCATCTGCTCTACCGATTTGCACTGCAACTAAATTTGACTCAAATGGATTTGTCATTGAATGGACGCATGAAAATATTGAAACGTTCATACTCTTCAGTGTATTAAATATTTTCATGTACGCGGCTGTACTGTCAAGCTTCTACGTTTACGTTGCAATGGCATTTCCCATGATATTTACCGGGATGGACATCGTGAATGCACTACGGTGAAATATTTTAACAATAATTATAAACAGGGTATTCCCTGGGCGCTAAATCTTTGGTTAAAACAGCTAAACTGAAATTTACACATGTTTTCTCAGGTTCACTGAAATTGGATCATATTTTAACAATCATGCTAATTGGACCAGTCATTACCGCTGTCTTTCCCTTTTGGTTATGGAATGGAATGATTGCGTACGAGATGTACTTTTCCCATGCGTGACAGCCGCGTTGTCTACAGTCATCGTCCTCTTGAATTTTCTATTAATTAGAGTTGACTTGGATATCTTCGTATTCACGTACTTACTCCTCTTCAACGTGATCCTGCTCGAAATATTTGTCTTGATATTCAATCGCTTAACAAATATATTGACACTCACTGGCACAGTTTTAATCTTGAGAAAGGCAATGCCGCAGAACGAGTATACACACAGAGAACTGGAATCACTGAAACAGATGAGAATGGCGATTGGTTCCATGCGATATTTGGATGAAGAGACTAGATTGATTGCATTCAGTGCAATACAGGATTACACACTTAATCTTCTCATTTCATTCCCATAGAAATAACTTGTGACTTGGCTTGAGTATATCGCTTTAGTTAAATTAGTGTTCTCAGTTATTGTTTACGAATAAACACAACATTCATTTTTTAGACTTGCAATTCAAAGGAAGTCGAATTATGCGTACGAGACAATTACTGTTACTGTATTACCTCTCAATAAATGGCAAATTATTTACAATTGTAATGAATTGCCTCCCGGAAAATGGAAAGTATATTGATTACATTCCAAATTCCAAATATAATTAACCCGTGTCTACTATAATATATGCGTATGGTTGCGGATGGCTAAACAGTCCTGGGTCTCCTGCTATGAATTTATAAGGATAATTTTTTAGTAGCCAAATAGAATTTACTTAATGGACAATTTAAGATCCGGTTCCGTTTAAACGTCTCGGTAGAAATAAACGTTTCGCTGGGTTCAAGGGATAAATCTGGAGAAGAACGCCTGAGTTAATTCTAACAGCGCCATGTATTTTTTTTATATTCCTATGTTTGAACCACGGGCATTATATTCGGGACAGTGAAACTGAACCACCCTGTATTTCAAATCTATGGCTTCGATTGTTATGGGGTTAGTTGCTCAAACATACCTTTGTCTGTTATTTTTTTGCGCGGGAAATTTCAATTTGGAGAAAACTTGGGATTTTGAGGACGATCGACATTCTTCAAAATAAAAAATTGACAGTTGACAAACTAAGAAAATTTACTAATTACTAATCTTTGGAATTAAATTTATTGGATTTTGATTCAAATTCGTGAAGAATGGATTGTTCATTGAGAGTTCAACAGAAGGAAGAAAAAGAAATGGAACGAACTCAAAGTCCTCCCTCGCCCGAAGAATTAGGAGGTAAATTAAAAATAAATATAAAAAAATTAATTTGTTGGTAATTAAAATTGAATAAAGATTAATCAATACATAGTGAGGTCGTTGCAGCTAATGTGGTGGGGTTCGATTCCTTGGCCCCGCATGGGGTAGAGCAGCGCACTAGTGGGAGTGAGTAGACAACATGACCTGGTACTTTGCAGAGTGAATTTATACAACACTGTATTTTTTTTCTATTAGAATTTTACCCTAAACCATAAGCGATAAGTCTGAAACAAATGGGTGTTGTCTATTGACGGTCAACGGTCCGCAAGGACAAATTGACTGCATGCGATGCAATGTTTCGTAATTCTTTATCGTATGCATTTTTTTAATTATTAAATAGTCAGCACGCCGCACAGTTGTTGTGCAGTCACAACAAATATTAATTAAATAAGGAATGTATTTTCTAAATGAATAAATATTACTGGGTTGGGTTCATATTGAAAATTAATAATTAATAAAGTTAATTAATTTTATTATATCTCAATTTTCTTAGATTGGCAAAACAAAACTCGGACCGTTTTGTCCAGGACATCATTCCTTCTAGACTTACCAGAATTGCGTGACATTAAATTCGTTTTCCCCGCAAAGGAAGGTGATGGTGAATGTCAAGAGAAGATTATTTGGGGACATAAATTAATTTTGGCCATGGCGTCGCCTGTATTCTATAAAATGTTTTACCACAAAGAAGATGCTCAATTTGTAACTGTAGTTGAGGACGAAGTCAAGATGGAAAACCATGTTTTCAGTGCAGAGGCATTCCAAGCATTTATTACGGTACTATTTTTTTTTATAGAATTTGTATGATTTTTTAAAAAAATAGAAAAATTCCGTTGTTTACCTTTTGTCAAATACAAATTAATATATGGTTTATTTCCATCAGTTTCTGTACACGGACAAAATCAACTACGAAGAATCATCGGAGCTCCTTACCGAAATTTTGAAATGTGCTGACTATTATGGCGTCACTTACCTCAAGAAAGAATGTGGACAACAACTTGAGAAACACTTTAGTGCGACCAATGTCATTTCAATATTAGAAACCGCTTTTCTTCATAGTGAAAAAGAATTGCAGAACAAGTGCATCACATTTATTGATCAGTAAGGCCGTTAACTTTTTATTTAAAATTCCTCGTTGTACTTATTTATCGTAAATTAATACTAATAAAAATTAATTGATTCTATTAATTCACAGAAATTTGAGGATTGTTTTTGAGTCCCAAGAAATTTTGTTCTGTAAGGTGGAGACTTTGTTTGAAATTTTGAAGAGGGATTCATTGGACATGGACGAGTGTCACTTGCTAGATTTGGCATTGAAGTAAGGAAGAACTTAATTATATGCGTCGATGGAACTTGACTGCGTAACAGTCACCCCGTTGATATCAAAACTCAGCCTCATACTTGCTGGTTTTTGTAAATTGAATTTATTTCTGAACAGGTGGGCTGAGAATGAATGTGAAAGACAAGATTTGGACCCAACTCCTGAGAATAAAAGAAAAGTGCTAGGAGCAACTTTCTTCCAAATAAGATTTGCACTTTTGACATCTGCAAGAATTTCGGAAATCGTTGATACTAATTTGCTCTCTCCAAAAGAAGCGGTGGACATTCTTCTAGAAATACACACTCCTGGGAATATAAGGGATCCAACATTTGATTGGGCAAATTCTAAAAGGTTAGAATAATTTGTTAAATATATTAGGAATTCGAATATGCAGTGGGTTAATTTAATTTTTCATTCATACAGAGTTCTGAAGTTGGCACCTGCCGTGTCATTCAAATCAAATCTTCGACGCTATGGGATGAATCAACAAGCAATGATGGACTCAAGATTGATTTACAAGTTGAGACAAGAGTCGCACGCCCATTTGCACATTAGTGGATTTTCCCGATTGACGAGTGAATATGAGATCGAAGATTGCCTAGAATCTCGTGGCTTGGAAAAGGATTTGCAAGTGACTAAACTACGTCCGGGTGAATTTTATGTTCAATTCACTTACTGTCCTGCCACAATTACTCCCGAGGAGTTCGTGGACCCAAAATACTACGGATTTCGTAACCCTGCAGAAATTAAGATTGAGGAATGCATGAACATTGCTGAAGATTCCGATTCTTCAGAAATTAATATTGAGGAATACATTAACATTGCTGACGATTCCGATTCTTCAGATTGATTCAATTAACAGAAACAAAATTGAAAAACATCCACAATAGAGTGAAAGAAGAAAACTACCTACAATTGTTCGTGTACAACGTGTTCAAGTTAAAATTGTTAAAATTGATTTTTGTATAAGATTTTGTAATTTGTAATCATTCGAACCTACTAAACTATGGTGTGAGCGTGATAATTGATAAATTAAAATTAAATGAGTTACAAAATTTATAAAATTTGTACTTCCGGATTTTTTTTGTAACTTCCAACTTTAATTACAAATTACATCGCGTTACACATAGACCGCGCCGTCATTAAATTATTAGGTATTTCAGTTTGTTAATTTCTTTGGGTCGTTAGGTTTTTTTTTTGTTTACCTTCGATTTGACAGCGCGCCTCATGAAACGTGCAGCGCACTGGTACATGGCTCATAATTAAGTCGTGTAGTTAAATTTTAAATAAAATGGACTTCACTTTTTAGGTGAAATTAAAAATTAAGAAAAAGTTAATCCTTTAGGGTTGGGTGGGGAACACCCTGTATTTAAAATCTATTGTTTTGATCGAGACGGCTGGTATGGCAGAACCAACATATTTTTGGTTGTTTTTTTTTGTCGCGGGAAATTTCAAACTTGGTCAAACTTGGGGATTCGAGGACAGAGGACATTCTTCAAAAAAATTGACCAGTCATTCAACCGTTGACCGTTGACTGTTGACAAAAGTCAAAAGTCAATTAATTACAAATCATTGAGATTTAATTAATTGGATTGAATTGTGATTGCAATTAGTGAAGAATGGATTGTTCATTGAGGGCGGAAGCAGAAGGAGGTCAAGACAAGGAAGAAAGTGAACGGAGTTTCTCCTCGTCCTGGGAATCGGGAGGTAAATTAAAAGAAAATAGTTAATTAATAATTAAATCAAATACAAATATAGTTACATTGATATTAAGGTCGTTAATAAGGAATATATTTTTTGAATTAAGTAATTAGTACAAAATCAAACTTGAATGGTAATTGATGAAGTTGATTAGGTATGTATGTATTATGTATTATGTATGTTATTTTATATACTGATTATCTTAGATTGGCGAAACAAAAGTCTGACTGTATTGTCCAGGACATCAAGCCTCCTAGACCTACCAGAAATG
>JAQIXO010001091.1:0-13933 GCA_034700305.1 Protaphorura armata
GACTCAGCGTGGTAAATCCATTCAAAAAGCGCGCCCGATTTTAATTGCTTTCAAGGATAAAAAGTCAGAGTCTATACATAAGGCACGACATAAACATGTATGAATGTGGATTTGTTCTGAATACAGAGAACCTGTTCCGAGACTTCTTGGAAGTGTTCGACCGAGACTTTTTCCACATGGGAAATGATGAAATCTCTTTTGAGTGTTGGTTGAAACACGCTCCAGTGGTTGAGTGGTTGAAGGAGCAAGGGACGGAGGACATCATGGAGTTGTGGGGCATGTTCCAGGAAAAATGTACACATCCATCATTATAATCTTGGCGGTGCGGTATAAGGAAATATTCTTTAATCATGCGCTTGATTTGTTTTTTCATTTCTCAGCATTGGCGAGATTAAGGCTGGCGAATGGTGGAGCTCCAATTTCCCCAATCGTTTGGACGTCTGAAATGACGATACATGGGAGGAGATTCCTGAATCCCGAGGACTACGTCATTCAGATCTGGAGTCTTTGTACGTTGGACATACAAATACTAATGCATTAGAGTCAAGCGTAGAAGAAGATTCCCTAAAACTTTAAATTCATTCCAGCGAACGAGATCTCTATCGGGGACATTTTGAAGGAAGAATACCGTGTCATATTTTCGAATGAAGATCGTTTGTACTTGGACCATGGCTATGGGGGGTGGAGGAATTTCAGGAATGTAGAGATTAAGTATTGGCAGGACTTGTATGGCTATGACATTTTCAACCTCGTCGAGTCCTTCGTCGGAAAAGACCTCACCGACAAACTCTACACTTCTGGGAAATTATTTGGAGGGGAAGCAGCTTTGTGGGCTGAAAAGGTACAATGTTACATGATAGCTACAGAATCCTTCATTTTACTGTGGACACTAATATCTATTATAATGTGTACACCTAGTCAAATAATTGACTATTTTTATTAAGTACTGTGTCTCTATATATGTATTGTATTTAGGTGGACGAGCACAACATGGAGATGAAGTTGTGGCCAAGGGGAGCAGCACTGGCTGAACGTCTCTGGTCCAATCCACCAGGAAATGTGAATGCGACCCATTTGGCCTACCCACGCCTATTGCTTCATCGGGAGAGAATGATTGAGAGAGGAGTTCACCCAGACACACTTGCTCCAGAGTCTTGTCATCACATCTGGGGATTCTGTGATGATGCACCGGTCGTGGTTCCTCCTCCTCCTTCTGATTCATCTCTACACTTGACTCCATCCATCTCACTCTCACTCTCGATAGTTGTGGCTGTCATTCTGAGTGGTCTATTGTGGTAGAGTGCAATCAATCCATCAAACCGCAATGATCTAATGATCTTGGAGTTCCGGAACACCATTCGATTATTCAATATTTATTTTATTCATTGATCATTCTTTGAATTGATTTCTTCATTAAATTGAGACCCAAAATCCATAAGCATTCACATGCACTAATCCTAATCCTAGTTCTTGAGTATCCATACTTGACGTTATGCATGTAGTCACAGCCAAATACAAACATGGACTTGTTCCAGTCCGTTCCACATTCGTTTTATATTTCTCTCAATGTCACAGTGTGAAAACTCTCTAGCTCTAGTTTTAGTTCCAGTTCTAACCCTCACCCTTAAGCAACATGTCAACCGTTTCTCGTTAGGCCGTGGCTGGAAAATAAAACGTTTGCGTTTGATTGAGCTTGACTACCTTGAGAATTTGCGGTGTTGGTGTGTGAACTAGAGCATGGCGTGGGTGTCATGCTCTTGCTCATGGCTCAGTGCTCAGAACCTCTTCAACAGTTTCCAACTTGGAAATAAGAAATCCATGTTTTAATACACACGTACACATGCCGTGGCAAATGGAGCCGTATCGTATCAATGATGTTCCTTTGGCCCACAACTCCACTACAATGTTGGGCTTAGAACTGGTCATACTCTCCCTCATTCTCTCTATCTCTCTATCTTTAACCGCTAATAAAAATAAAAACTCAACGAATTACCAAGGGACAAACTCTAAACGTGCATTGTTCAAAATTCCCAAACTGAATGACGTTCTATCACAGATCCAACATTGTTACATACAATTAGACATCCCTTTCAGTCCAATCTTTGAGATTGACCTTGATCCATTGAGTGTCCCACTCACCCTACACACTGTTCCTCTAGGCAAAGAACACTCCAAGTACAAGGGAACCTTTGACCTGAGGAACAATTTCCCATGTCATGTCTTCATATTCATCCCTCCTCACTTGAAAACTCTTGAGCAGAAACAGAGGGATCAACATTTGAACAGTAGACTCAGACCTTGTGGACTATTTGGTTTCAGTTCTTGCATTGAACTCTCAACACTTGTGTTCCTCGTGTCTTCCTCCGCACTAGACCTCCATTTGCCACTCATCCCTGTGGATCACACTTACACCAGAACTCTCAGAAAATACATCATTCTCCATGTACAGGAAGAACACGGAGATGTCTCTGTAATATGGAGGAAGAACTTGGACATTTTTGGGGCTCATTTTGGATGGAATTCAGTCTATACACACATACACTCCAATTCCACTTCAAACCATTCTGACTACCAATTCTCATTAGAAAATCTTGAACATGCCATGGACCAATTACTCAACACCACAAAGGGAGGGAAGATATTCAAACCAAAACACAAGGAAACAGACGAAAATGTGATCAAACACTTCATACGATTTATCCACAATCCATTTCAACTCCCATTGGACACACACGGCATACTACAAGCAGGTTCAGACATTTTCATCAAGATCTTACTATTCGAAGAGATTGAGTTGTACCAAGAGATGAGTGAGGAAGAGAGAAATCATCCCATGAACTACATCTCCAACTACACATTCTATTTTTTGACTTACAAAGCAGTTGAATTCCGAGATTACATCAAACAACAACAAAAACATCCAGTCATTGTATTCGTTGGATCTACCAGTTGGAATTTTGCCACTTGTGTTCCAACCAAAGATATCATTTCCTTCCAGTTCTATGTCACACCATTTCAATCAGAGTTCTGGTTTTATTTCGTTATCACTCTCTTCCTCATTCCATTCACATTGTTCCTCACATATCACTTTCTGATTAAAATGAACAATTCCTGGAATTTCTTGTACAACATTTGTGGGATTACCGTGGGAAGTATTCTGGAAACACCCCCAGATTTCTCTCCTCAAGTAGGAACCAATCGCACACTTCAATTTGTGTGTCGTCTCCTGTTAGGATTGTGGGGTTTAGTGGGCGTGGTCATTACGAACGAGTACAGAGCCATCTTTGTGGTGGATTTGGTCCACCCTGTCCCACTCATATCCAACCTTACCCATTTCTCCCAAACACACGCATTTAAATTCTTCTGTCCCAGTGTGTTCCCTGCCAAATTGGTCATGTATGAGAGTGGAGGGTTGTCCTTCTACCACTTCAACAACACACCACAAGTTATCAATTGTACTCGGAATCCTGGAGCCAATTCCATGGAGAACACGTGGTACCACACGAAGACTCATTGTGTGTTCATTGCCCAACAGATGGCAGAGTATGGACTGAGAGCAGATGACCTGTCCAAATGGATCATCATCCAACCAAAGCTCTACAATGAGAGCATGAGACGGACATTGAACATTCACTCCTCATTCACTCAATTCATCCTCTCATCCGCATCCTCATCTCAAATGGACCCAGAGGTCACTTATAGGGAAATGAGTGTTTGTTATAGAACAGGGTATGTGGACCAAGAGACCATCTTAAATTCATTCATTCAATACACAAGAGAACGGAACAAAAGTCTTGTGTTCTACAAGGGAAGAGAGACATTGTTCCATGGACCTTCTGCCTTCATTTTCAACTGGAACAGTGAGTACTTTTACTCAAGGATTCAGGTGTTGATGCAGTCAGGGATTTATAACATTTGGGATAATTATTACAACTACCACTTTCCAAATCAATGGGACTCTGCCTTGAAGACACTCAGGAAGAATAAGACTAGTGTGCGTGTGGATGGTGGAGACGAGGACCAGGTCACTCCCATCTCAATGTACTCAACCATACTCACAACATTCTACATTCTACTCATTGGATTAGCAACAGCAACACTTTGTTTTGGAATGGAAACCACATCTTTAGTTAGAAATATATGGGTGGAATTTTGTCGAAGGTTTTCTTCCACACCAACCGTGTCTTTCCCACATTTTGATTAAGTATTGTTTTTATTAATTAAAACAAATTAGCCAAAATACACCATTTTAATTCGTTGGTTTTTGTTTACAAGTGAGAGAATTGTTGAAAATATTTATAAATGTGCAAACTTTCTGATCTCAAATCAATTTAAATTGATCATATTTTGTGTATCAATCAAAATTGACATGGAAAATATTTTATTTTACAATTGACTCATGTGTCATGTCCAATGGCTATTCTAAGTGTTTGGCGCAACCAAGTGAGACAGATCTGACGATCCCTTCAAACCTTGGATGGATCTGAATGTCTGAAGACCCTGCGTATCGAATGCAACTTGAATTACCACCAAAATTGATGTCTGTGAAAATGGTCCAACTGCTTCTCCCTGTGGTTGCATATGCTTTTGGTTGGAAAGGAAGATTTGCCACATGTTCCACATAGAACTCTTCTCCCTCAAAATTGTTCCCAGAATAAAAACTGATTCCTGGTTTGGATGTGTCTGAGGCTCCAAGGTATCGAATGGAATTCCCAGTTTGAATAGTAGTACTGCTGAAACAGAACAACTCTCCGGTCTGTGACCCAAAGTTATTGTAGTAGTCTTGGTAGTTTTCAGACAGGAACACGTACCAGCTAAACAAACAAACGTTAATTGTAAAATATCCTTTCTGTATACAATCAGTAATAAAACAAAGAAAGAAAACTTACAAGCCTGTGACGCAAACGGACTTAGAATTCCTTGTGATTAATTCATAGGCTGTGAAGTTTGGTTTATGAGATCGAAACAAGACAGCATCTCCTTCAAACTCTGGTTCTGTGTAGAACATGATCTCTTGTCGGATGGCACTTGTCCCAATCGCACCCAACACAACCAACAAAATTATATTCTCCATTCTAGAGTGGATTCCAGGAATCGGTTCTGAATTCTAATGTTGAATGTGAATTAGTGTGAGTGTGAGTATGTCAATGTGTGTGGATCCTTATGCCTTATATATTCCACTCTTATCACGAACCACTTTCAAAAATAAAAATAACTATTGACACGAAAAAGATAAGAGTCCGGGAGTTGCTAGTTGGACGGAGAGTGGATGTATAGTGTTGAGTTCTGGAGAAATAAACGTGCGTCCTTGTCCTTGTACAATACAAATGACAATTGACGTCCTCATTATTGACGTCGATTAAACCATAGGGCTAATAGGGTTAATACTCACACCACACGCACACAACACTTGGAATTGTTTCTGGATTAAAGATCAACAATTTCAAGTGTCAACCTGGACTGGACTGGAGGGACATTTCATATTAATATTATGCAACTTGTAGATTAACAGTAACAGTGCAAAAGGAAGACGAATGAGAAGTGCGAAGAGTATGAAAATAAGGTATATGGAAATGAACAGTGGAAAATCACAAATATTGGACGTCAGTTGTCATTGTCACTTGGTCAGAATCCCCCAAACCCTCTCCCTTCATTTGCTTTTTATTCCCCTTCATTCGCATTCATGGATTAATTACGTTTTCTGGAGAAACTAGAAATGCACTTTCTCAAATCATATCGCGTGGGTGAAGCTCGCAGCTCAGTAGCTTAGTAGCTCGGCAGCTTAGCAGCTCCAGCTGGCAGCTCAGCTGCATCTCCAGCCTAGCACAGTTTTACACTTGATAATGTATATGACACACAATCATATATTTGATCCGTTGAATCGTAGAATTTTGTATGTTGGGGCGGAATCAAAATAAGAAATCTTGGAAATATTACATGTACACCAGCACCCAGATTTGACATAATTCTTTCTGGTCTCCGGGGAATCCCCGGAGAATTTCGTTTGTTCAAATCATAATTGAGTTTCCCAGAAGTCTAGAATTATTCATGGTCAAGTCGTGCGTGGGCACTGGAGAAAGAATGTGGCATATCTGGATGGTGGTATACATGCTATGACTCTCCCTGGTGAGATTGATAGCACGGGGTTTTGAAGCGTAATTGTAATAAATACCGTTCAAGAAAGAAATATGAATTAATTATGCACTCCTTTATTCCCGCAAGACGTTGAATAAATATGTAAATATATTGGCAGTTAAATCCTAGACAAGTTAATTGTGGTTGCAGTAGCAGTAATAGTCGTGTGTGTCACAGTAGCCACTGTTGTATCCTGGAGTGGATGAGCATCGCATATCGCATCTTGCATTGTTTGCCTCATAGTCTCCATCCGGTTCGCAAGAGTTGAGAGATTTTTCTGGTTTTCCCCAACTAGATGCCGGCTATTATTGCAGGATACAAAATTCGCGAGATTGGTCAACCAATTTTTGAAATGACATAATACTCCATTTGTATTTGTATGAGAAATGTAGAATTGTGTTTGAGTTTTACCAGAGTCAGAGTCATGAAAGCCAGGAGAACCAAGAACCCTGTAGTTAGTACAACTTCCCTCATCTTGCTCTCCAATTTGCCACAATTATAAAATTCAACTGAGGCAGACACTTAAATTCTAAACTCATGGATTGAGGTTCGTGTTCATGTGGTCTACTCAGAGATTGGAAGTTTATTTTCAGCCCCAGTCTTGTGTCATTATGTCACCTAGTCACCTTATGAAATGTCTGATTCTGATACTAACAAGAGGGTATGAAATCTGAAGGAGTGGTTAACCATTTCTGGTTAGCCCTAACCATACTAGACTATCTATACTAGTGCCAAAACTTGATGGTGGAAGAAGTGAATCCTGGTCTCCTCCTTTTATTCCCTGCTTTTAAAATACTCCAAATCAAATGTAGTGTGTGAACAATTGACTGACTCATGAAATGGACATAAGCACATAATAAATATGGGATAAATTATGGATAAGAGTTCAATCTGATTCTTCCATTCATTCCTTTGTCAGAATGAGCTAATTGTTTTGTCAGAGTTAGATCAGAGAATTTTTTATTAAAGTCATAATGCTCCAAACAACCGCAACCGTTCTACTTAAACGCAATTGCTCAAATCTGTGACTTCTCCCGGAATTCTTCTCCTTCTCCCGAGGGATTCAAGGAACATTTCTAATAACTCTAACTCTACTAAACAAGGCGTTCCAAAAAATAGTTGTCATCATGAAGGAAATGTGGAATTGATTCAAACATCAATGAAGAGTGTAAGATAAATGTTTGGATGGAACCAGAACTAAATTTGACCAAACAAATGAACACTTTGGGGAACACCCTGCAACTACTTACGTACGTGGGTTAAGTAGTGAGATACTCAAAGAGTGTCCCATGTTATACATAATGCAATTAATTTTGCAATATGGGGCAGGAGTGACTAAAATTGCGAATTTGTTTTTGCGTGTGTTTAAAACGGAATACCTTGACTGAACATGTCCCACACATCTACACGCGTAGTTACAGATACAGACAAAACTACATCGCCCACAATGAAATCCAAATTTCAACCTCTACTCTTCTCTTCTTCATCTCTTCATTTTGAGTACAACTCTAACTCAATCATCCTTCATCATTTTCATTTCCATTTCGCTCAAATGTACAGAGAGAAAAGTATGGAAGATGAACATGAGAACTTGTAAACATGTAATGTAATCTTAATCTATACATTTTACACATTCTATAATTGACCACACGTCTCGACACGCCCCTCCAGTTCAACTCACAATTTAAAATCCTGACTCCTGAGCACGTGCATTTACATACCTTAACTTTTAACCATTAAAACAAATCCGGAATTTCGGACGTCATGTTGGCCAATCAATTGTCAAAGTCAAAGCTTTTCTCGTGATCCGATCCGATCCATGTTGTGTAACATTAACATCCAAGTTTTGGTTTCTACAATGGCAAGGAAAACAGCTCGGAGCCTCAACCCCTCAACTAACCATGCATGCCCATGCGGACTTTGTCTGATTTCGGTGTCACGCTGTAATAATAAATTGGAGTTTGGTCCACATTTTCAAGCAGAAATCAAAACATTTTGTAAGAAAATTAGGACTGAATGTACAGAGAATTACTCTTTCCTCCCTCTCCCTTCGTCCATTTATCTTTGTATGTAGAATGTAGATGCAGGCATCCAGCCTCTTTCCACATAATTGTTGGATTAGTCGTCCAGAAAAGATAAAGATTTTTAACATATATAAACTCATTTATTATCGTTTTAGTCTGTGGGCAAAGAAACAAGCCCAATTTGATGTGTGTGTGTGTGTGTGTGTGTGGATGACCAAAAGTGGTCCTGGTCACCCAGGATCAGTGCAGAATCAGTTCAGAATCCCGGCAAAGTATTTTTTCCCACATATTCTTGAGTGTAATGTGTAACACATGGAGTAAGTCTGAGTCTGATTGTCCTTGATTGAATGAGTAGGGCATTTAGTTATGTATGGTAAATGGATGGATGGAGTGTGTGGATGTGGACTATGTGGACTAATGTGGATGGACTATTATGGAATGACCAAACCCAAGTCCATACCTAATTAATAAGTCTTGTGTAGGCGACCCCATGGACACAAACAAGGGGCAGAGTGTAAGTGTGTGAAGTAACAGGAGCTATTAGCATGGATGGATTTAGTTTTAAAATAATTTGTAACTTATTTGCGTGTTTTATTATCCACCCCCGCACATACATGGAATTTGTTTATCTCTATTTGTCCATTTGAAGATACACACATGGAATTCCTTCCTGCCTACGCACAGTACAGATACAGAATGGAATGGAATCAAGGTGGCCCACTAATTCACCAAACATGGACTCGCGCATTTTATTACTTACCCCACTCTTTTGCAGTGGACCAAAGAAGTGGAGTTGATTCTCATTGTTCTCATTGCTCATCTGCATTCTGCATCTTCATCTGATCATCTCTCCTCATTAGTTGAGTTCTTTCTTCCTTCCATAGAATTTTGGTTTTTATAAAGTTTTCATAATTCGGGATCACTCCATTTTTCATAATTCGGGATCACTCCATCACAGTTAGTTTTGAGAAAATATTCACTCTTATCAGCCGAGAGAGAGTGAGAATGTAGAGGATGGTTTGGACAGGGAAATCAGACGCACGACAAAGACTCATGGAACGCTCCACCAATCGGAGCATGGACAGGCAAGTAAAACCTCTCCACAACGTCCTCACTTCTTTACCTAACCTAACCCGATATGTGGAAAAGTGGAGATGGTAGGAATTGAACCTGGAGCAGAGGAGTGGATGTGTACCACGGACGTGTACCATCACCATCATGCAATTCCTACTGTACAAGTGTTTGAAACTAATTCTTCATTTGTATCAACAGATCACGCTTCGTGGAAGAAGCAACTGGGATGAGGAGTAGCAGGAGAGAGAATAGTTATGAGAGTAATGAGATGGACTGGTCCAACCAAAGGTCGTCCACGGCTGTAACGGAGCAGAGGAACAGTTACCAATCTCAAGGTCAAAGTCAAGGCAACATGGTCAGTCTCATATCCCACATAATGTACATCATCTCAATTACAATTTTTATTCAAAAAAGCCTTGGTTTCCCAGTCGGTCACTGGAATTCTCTTGAGAATGTCATTTGAAAGTGTTAATTACAGGGTGGGCCAACAGTATGGCGGAACCACATGACTTTTTTTTGTTTCTTTTCAGACACTCCACAATTACGTGATTGAGGAGAAGATTGTGATTGAGCAGATTGACACGAGAGGAGCTAGATTGGCTGAGGAACGGAGGGTCAGTTCTTTTGCTATCTTTCTTTGTCACCCTAACAATGATAACGTGTTCCTTCGAATGACCTTCGGATTTTGTGTTTGATTTTAGTTGGCGATTGAGGAGAAGTACAGAGTGTGCAGTGCTGGGATGGAAGAACTTCTGGACTGGTTGACCGAGATTGAGAAACGCCTTGCCATGCAAGAGAATGTCAAAGAAACATGGGAAGAAGTCCAAAGACAATTCACTCTCGTCAAGGTAACTTACATTTTCAAAACACTTAAGGTCCAAATGGATTGAGAACATGATCTGTGGGTTGTAGACCATTAGAGAAGACATTCTGAGTCACAGTGAGGACATGACGAGTTGTCTGGATCTAATGAGGGAGTTAGTGTCCACTGGGACGGACATCATCTCGGCTGACAAACTCACAGTGCTTCAGAGGAATGGAACTCAATTGAAAATCCGCTATGACAGAGCATCCGAGCAGTCTCAGAGACTCTTCACAAAACTCAAGATAGCTTCAGATGAACTCAAGAAATACAAGTACACATATGCAATGCATTCAAAATAAGAAATCATTCAGTTCTTACAATTTACAATGAATCCTTAATTGTTTATTGTTTATTTCCAATTGACCAGAACGGAAGCAACCACGTTTACGTCTTGGATGGAAAAGTCCATTCGTATACTGGAGGACAAAGAGCGTAATGTAGGGAATCTAGGGAGTAGTGGAAGGGAGAGTACGAAAGCGTTCGTGAGTGACGTGATTGCTCATCAAGGGGATCTGAGGTTCATCACAATGTCTGCTCAGAAATTCTTGGATGAGTCCAGGGTATGTTAATTCACATTCTTCAATCTTAATTACTTTTTCAAGGACTTTTGTGATTTGATTAATTGTGGGATGACAGGAATACCTTCAATTTCTGAACGAGTACCGAACCAACTTACCACAAAGACTGCCAGTGTTGGGAGGAAGGGAGTCTCTGGTGAGACGTGAAGTCCAAGACATGACCACCACTTATCAGGTAACCATTTCTTACATTTCTCCCACCAGAATATTTTAGTGTAAGTGTGTTGAATGATGAGTTAATTTTTTTAGGATCTGCTTGGTCGTGCAAATCGACTCATGGACAAACTCTCTCGACTTGGAAACAGACAAAAGGAATTCCAAGATGCTCTGGACAAAGCAATTGCATGGCTCAAAGAAATATCTCCAAGAGTACAAAAAGTTCTATCAGAACCCGTGGCCAGTGAACCAAGATTAATTGAGGATCAATTAGCCAGAGGTTCATTTTAATTATGTACATCATGGATTTTTGATTGAATTTTGTATGATTAATCTCTTGGGATTTGCAGCCAAAGCCCTTCAGAATGAAGTGTTGTCAGGAGGGAAAATCATCCAAGCTGTTCGACAGGTTAACACTTGTTTTGTCTATCTATAATAGGTTGAGAAAATTTTCAAAATTCCCGCAAAAATTCAAAATTTAATTTTTTTCAAAATTTACATTTTTTTCAAAAATTTAATTTTTTTCAAAAATTTAATTTTTTTCAAAAATTTAATTTTTTTCAAAAATTTAATTTTTTTCAAAATTTTAATTTTTTTCAAAATTTTAATTTTTTTGTTTAATGGATAGTACAGACAGAGAAGATGATGTTTGTTTGATTGTTTCAGGCCACAAACAATTTGTTGAACAGCATGGAAGAACTGTCACCGTCTGAGAGGGCTGAGATTGAAGAGGCTGCGAGTGGACTGGAAGAGAGATACCAGGAGTTGATTGAGGCCATGAATGGAAAGATTAGAGATTTGGACTCTGCATTGGCTCAGAGTCAAGAAATACAAGATGCAGTGGATGGGGTTGCAAATTGGATGAGTCAAGCTGAGAATCAACTCAGGTAATACATAGGGAGGTAGATTCATCAAGGTAACTTAACTTTTGTACTAATTGTCTTTGGTCTTCTTCAGATTGATTACAAAACCAGCTAGTTTGATCCGAGAACGATTGGATGAACAAATGCGTGAGGTTAAGATTCTCCAGGCAGATGTGGACTCCAAACGTCCGAGCATTGAAAACATGGCAAGAGCTGCAGATGAGTTACTTCGGAGTGGTGGAGAGAGGGCTCTGTCAAGAAGTGTTGAAGCAAAGTTGAAGGATGTGTTGGGACGATATGAAAACCTGGTTCAGAAGTTGGTGGAGAGAACTGTTTATCTCAACCAAGTCTCCACTCAATTGGATAGTTTCAACCACAATGCTAATCATTTCGACCAATGGTAACGCCTTTCTCTTTTCTCGTCGTTCGCGAGAGACTAACTACATCCTATACATCCTAATGGATATTTTGCTAGGTTCCTGGACATGTTCCAAATCATTGACACAAAACTGGTGGGAGACAATGCCTCTGCCGTACTGGACCAACTCATGCGTCGTAAAGATGAGAAGAGACGAGAGTTTGATGAAATGATTGGAGCAGCCAAGACTCTCGTGTCCAGAAAGGACGTTACAGACACGACCCCTGCCAAGGATAAAATTAAGGTTCTATTTAAATTGGATTCTCTAAATTTCGTGGCAAACCAATACATATACTAACAACAAAATAAACTTTTGTTCCAAATGTAGGCGCTGGAGACCCAATGGGAAGAGTTGACTGCCACTCTGAATGAGAAGAAGAGATTGATCCAAGGACGGCTCGAACACCTCAATGCCTATGAGAAACTTCGGGATCAAGTGAACAGATGGCTCTCAACCCAAGAGAATCGTATCAACAATCTCCGGAGTGTGGGCGTTGACCTTGACCTCCTCAGACAACAAACAGAGGAAGTGAAAGGAATGACCAAGGAATGGCGTGAGTACAAAACCACGATTGACAAGGTCAATGAACTGGGAAATGCTTATGATGCTATTCTGAGGTCAACTCGAGGGTCAAGTACAACGACGTCACTCCGACGAAGGAGTTCCAGAAGTCCCTCACCCTCTAAACAAGACAGTATTGGTGGTGGTGGACTGGAAGACTCCCCTGTCCAAGCCCAATTGAATGAAATCAACCACCGCTATGGTCTCATTGGCATGAAATTGTCTGACCGACAAAACGAGATCGACGCCATGTTGGGAGAAATCAAAAAAATCACTGACAATCTCAAAGGCCTCGTTGTATTTCTGGACAGACAAGAACGACTCTTACCCAAAGACACAGTCCCTCAGAATAGAGAAGAAGCAGAGAATTTATTAAGAACTCTTCAACGAATTCTTGAAGATCTGTACACAAACCAAGGACTGTTGGACACCACGAGGTCACAGGTCACTGACCTTCTCAGACGAAAACCAGAGGCTAAGGAACTACACAGGTCATTCCAAGAAATCGAACAGAGATGGAAAAAATTGCAAGAGATTTGTAAAGGAAGGATTGCATTCTTGGAAAATATGAAAGAGTTTTTGGATTCGTATCATTCGATGAGTAATTGGTTGAATGGGAAAGAGAAGATGTTGAGTGTACTTGGACCCATTGCAGCAGATCCCTCTCTGGCAAAACATCAATTGGAACAAGTCAGAGTCATGAGAGATGAATTCCGTGCACAGAAACCAGTGCTGGACAATTTCAATGGTTGTGGTGAGAAAGTACTGGAGGACGTTGGAGTTAATTCACCGGATGGTCGGAAAGTGGATGCAAAATTGACAGGAATCAATGAGAAATGGAATGATCTATTAGGAAAATTGGATGATCGTGAGAGGAGTTTAGATGCGGCTGCAGGGGCTAGTTCTGATTTCTACAATAGTTTGAATAAATTACAAGATAATTTGAATAAAATCAGTGATGGACTGGATGATTTGGTTCGAGACAAAGGAAAAGTAGATCCAGAAGAATTGATGCGGAAGTTGAATGCTCTAGATAAAGGACTCCAAGGACAGAGACCTCTTCTGGCTCAAGTGGAAGCTGCTGGGTTGAAACTGATTGACATTTTGGGAGACCCCATTGCCACGGCAGACATTCAAAAGAAACTGGGTGATGTTGCTCGACTTTTCAATGATTGGTAAGTTATAGACTCTGACTTTTGGACTTTGGACTCAAAAATCACGTGGGTGGTCACAGCTTCGATTCCTACTGACATCACTT
>JAQIXO010001092.1:0-13933 GCA_034700305.1 Protaphorura armata
CGGAATTGCGTTATCTCTATGTACCATCTAATCTATTTACAGCTATGAGTGAAAATGTTGTTGTTGGTAAGTCTATTTACAGCTATGAGTGAAAATGTTGTTGTTGGTAAGTCTATTCACCTCCGTCCCTACCTGCTAACCATCTGTCATAATTTGTAACATACATTTTCTTTTACTCCTGTAGGACATTTGCCAGAGAAACTAGTCTTGGCTATCCAAGCAACTGAATGTCTAAATGGCAAACTGGATCAAAACTGCTACGCATTTGAACATAACAACTTGGAATCTGTATCTGTGACGGTCGAGACAGAGTACAACTCCTCAACTCAAAAGATTGATGTGGATGTCGCCGGAGACAAATATCTTGAGGGCTATCGCTCCTTGTTCAGCCTCATCTCCAACCCCGAAGCTGGAAATGGGCTGACACGCCATAAATATGCAAATGGAAATTGTTTTTTTGCGTTTGAAATCCGCCCTCGTAATTCCCTAAGCTCAATGCTAACTCAACTTTTTGGAACTATAAAAATTGAAATTAAATTTAGGAGTCCTGTTCCGAAACCACTCACATTGCTAATTTTTTCAATTTATGATGAGTTTTTAACTTTTGATTCTGAGCGAAACTTTTCTGTGGAACCCCTTACCCAACAGTAGATGTAGTAAAATAAAAACAGTGTACAAAATGTATATGGTTGTGCAAATTTTTTTGGTCGTGCAAAAGTTTCACAATTTTACAATTGAAGGAATTTCACAATTAAAAAATTTCTACTAGAATACTAGGTACAATACTAGGCACAAAGATTATTTAAAAAATTAAGATGAGACTTGCGGTGCAATTTGATCCCCTTGATCCACTTTTGCCGCGGTCGCTGGAGCCGGCTCTTTCTTTTGGTCGACTTCATCTTCGTCGTCGTCGCTGGAGCCACTGCTTGATCCAAATTCATACACTTGTAGTGCATATGACATATCTTCAATCTTTGTATTGTTGAGAAATTGGACAAGAGGACCAATCTGTGGGCAATTCTCTGGGATTTTGGTACATTCCCCCTGTTGACATGGTTGGTACTGGCGGTTGTAAATTGCTATTGCTCCGTCCACACGATAAAAGTGGTCTGAGAGGGAGAGAAAAGTTTTTTGCTTGAATGCCAGGGTCAACTCCTCCGCTCTCTCTGCCTTGTAGGTTAGGAAGCTGGACATTAGGTTGAAGACACTTGAGAAATGATGGGTTGTGATGGAATGATGGATGACCGGGTTGTCTCGGCGGATCTTTGCAAGGCACCGGTTTGTTTCTATCGGTTTGGTCTTTCGTCTGGTGGAGCAAATGCATTGTGCAAGTCGATGGTGGAAAATGTTGAAAACAGTAATGGTGCTTGTGGTTGAAATTAGCAAGTCTATGACGTGCCCGGTGGGGGTGCAGTTATAATCAATGCAGGCTAGCATTTTTCTAGTAGATGGGTAAACACTTTATGTTTTCTTCGGGGTCAAAGTAGAGGGCAAGCCAAGAATTTGGTGTGGTGCGAAGTAGACCGACAAGTACTTCAAAAGCTCTGGGTCCGAGTTTCAGAAGTTGTTGGAAGAGCAGCAACCGTGATAGTGTCCGAGTAGGTCGTTTTGCCTGAAACACAAAAATTCGTTTATTAAAAAACAATTTCCTCACTCTAGGCCGAGGTGGTCCTCTTACTTTGATTTCCTCGACAATTTGAAGAGAGATTACGTTATATCTGATTAATCCAAACTGAATGTCCTCAAACTCACGGACATTCAAAAGCTTAGGCATGTGCTTTTGTAGTAAACTTTTATGGTCAAAAGACATTTTTGCTTACAATGGCAATAGATTCTGGATTTTGCTTCGGACGAGGACGAGAAGAGACAGAGTCTGCACAGTTGGTGATATGGAATACAATTGTCCTCAAATACGTACATGAGTCCACGGTTGGTCCCGGGCAAGCGAAGGAACTCCTGACGACAGTTTGGGTTACAACAGATCGATGAGCGGTTCTGATCCCGAATATACCAAGTATATTTTTGATGCAAATAAACCCAGCACCTGCAAGACAAAAATTGATTTTTAGGGTGGGATGGGAAGGAGAGGAAGTTTTTAACCACGGTAACTTACTCGGAACAGCAAAAGTAGTATTCCATTCGAATGTGCTCTACGTTGGAGTGATACGGTATTGCAGATTCTGAGAGCTGATAGGAAAGCGTGTGGTTGAAAGGGAAAGCTAGCCGGTTCATCCGGGGAAATGTTCTTTGGCATTGCGTGCAATACTGATCCGGCTTGGTTGTGTTGTGATTATGTTTGATGAAACACTCCATTGGGGCAACCACACCTGGCCGTTCGATCTTGAGGTCTGGTGGCAAAAAAACATTCACAGCAGAATGCGTGTCGAGGATTCTCGCGTGACTCAAAGACACAGACAAGTTTGTCTGCGTCTACGGGCAACGGACAGGCTTCTCGATTACAGCAAACGTTTTTTCTGTGTATGGTCCTCAGATGTTGTCTAAATATAGGAAGGGTTGCCCCGGTGACAAAAGTAGATGAAATGCATCTACAAAAGAAAAATGTCTTTGCTCATTTTCCACTACAAAAAAATAACCACAAAAAACTTACGTGTTGCAAATATGTTTTCCTTGAATTGTTTGCAATTCCCACTGGTACACAATATTTCTTCCGCAAAAGAAACACTGCATCTCATTCAGCTGCGTCCCTCAATCTGGTCAGGAAACACCTAAGTATTTAAATATTTTATTTTGTATTTTTTTATTCTGACCGGGATGAATTTCAACAAACTTACGGCACGCAAATGACAACTCCGTTGATTATAAAATAGTAAATTTCAAAGTCGTCCAAATTGGTATGGCACACGCTGCAAATGTCCATCTTTCCATCAGTCAGTTTGGCAGGTGAATGGCAGACAAAGAGAATACCGAGCCCGGAACGGGCTCGCCGGCGTGCTCCCGGGGACGCAAGTTGCCCGGGCAACTTGCGCACCCCTTTCCTGTAGTTCAGGTGGTGGTGGCCAGTGGCCAAATTCGGTCCACTTGTCAACTACAACTCAAACAGAACGAACGTAAACAAAAAGCAACGCAAAATGAACTCAAACGGTAAACGTCCAAATCTTCATTACCCTGAGCAAAAGATGAAGCCGCATTCCAAGGCGGTGGCCGAGGCAAATCAAACCGAATCCGATGAGGAATTGATGGAATTGGCCAACCGAGATCCATATGTCCAGGCATTGATGATGAAATCGGGACAAAAGAAGAAGGATGACGACGGGTAAACAAATCTTGACTTTGAAAGACGATCAATTTTTTAAGGCCATGATTCTGTTTACAGGGGACTTTTATATCCCGTCTACACTTTTGTGGGAGTCGATCCGAGCACAAAGAATGGAAATCCCTACAGGGTAAGCCGAAATACAAAATATTTAAACCGATTATATTTCTGACTTTCTCTTTCTCTATTTGTAGCCAAATTTCTTTGTGTCCGAGTACTGTTTCCATACGCCGAGTTACAGGATTCGTAGGTAAGACGACTCGTGGAAAAAATAATGAAATGCAACATATTCAAACTTGTCTTCATTTTTCATTTTAGGAGCGTGTTCCAGGTTCCAGGGGAGGAGAACAAGCGTCACTATGTCTACTTGTCTCGGACCCGCGGACGTAACCTTCACGAGATGATAAGAATAGACGAGGCGGACTTGCAGCCCATCGAAGAATGTTTTGCGGCAATTCGTGCCGAAATCAGTGCTTATCCACCAAAATGATTTGCATGATTACATGTGTTTGAATAAATCACACATTTTTCAGGATTAAACATATGGTTTCCGTTTCCGTTGTTGTTGTTGGGTAGACTAGTTTCCATTGCATGCAGCTGTGCGGGTTTCCGGTTCTGCCCGGTCTTTACTTTTCACAGGTTGGACTAGTCATTCGGTTTGACGACATGAGCGGGCGAGGACGAGCCAGCATGAGTGGACGAGGACGGGATGGTACGAGAGGACGAGGACGTGGACGTGGGCGGCCGCCACCACGACGGACCCCGGTAATAATAAGTAGTTTCTAGGTTTTTCAATTTTAAAAAAATCTCTCTTTTGTGTTTTTCAGATTCAGTGTCCATACTGCCCATTTAATTCTCTTCTTCATCAACGAATTGATGAGCACATCGACTTGAGACACCACTGCGATAATTGTGCAGCTACAGTTACCAATCTACGGAGACACAATTGCCCCTTGCCTCCAGGGTCAGGAGCTGGACAAGAGGGCCCGCTTCCTCGTCACCTAGAACTTGGACTTTTTGAGGAAACCGAAACTGCCCACAGAGGAGTTTTAAAAAAATATTCATTCGTTCCCGACGACAGACTGTTTGACGAAGTTTGTGAAATTTACGAGGTAGTGTATCCGTGCCTCCATTCTCTCCTAGAACAACTCATTAGACATTTTGCTGGGATACGAGTTCAAATAATTTTACCAGTTCATTTGGTTGACCCACTGCACCATAGTGAATTGGATACGTATCTTACAGCTTACAGTTACATTTTAACTCATCCCTACCGCATTGATGAAATTCTGTGCATGTCAGCGGCAACGCAAATTGAGAAACTCAACACGATGATTGAAAATGGAAGTTTTTGGAACTTGCAACATATTTACTCTTTTGATGTGTCAGTCTCTGCCTACGAACCCATACTACCAAGAGGTAAAAGACAAGCTCTTCCAGCATTTTTAAAGCACCGCGTTGGAATATTAAATTTTACGGTGGGAAATGGAATGTGCTTTCACATGGCAATTCTCTGTTCGTTGCACGGAGCCCAGCTTGAACCGGATCTGCGTGACCAAAGTACTAATTACGAACAATTTTATGGACTGTACAAATTCGAAATGGTGACTGCGCCAGTGGGAATACAACAGATTGGTCCCTTTGAACGTGAAAATAAAATTGCGGTGAATGTGTTTGCCGTGGAAGGGAAAAAAGTGATTGGTGTGAGAGTGTCAGAGAAAGACTTTGAAAAGGAAGCAAATATAATTATTCTAAACAGCAGGGATGCTACAGAATATCATTATGCCGGCGTGTATGACTTTGATCGGTTCGCAAATTTTAAGAGGGATGAGCCCCACTACTATTGCCGCCGTTGTTTGGCTGCCTACACATCTCCACGTGTCCTAGCAAAACACAAACCAACGTGCCAGATTTTCAATCCCCACAACCAAATAATTGAGCTGCCAGAGAAAGGTAGTAAAGAATCTGTGGACGTGTTCAAATACGAGAAGGACATGCTCCTCCACACAGGATTTGGAGTCTACGACTGGGAGAGTTACCTGCAGCCGACGGCAAGGTGCTTCCCAGACCCGACAACGAGTTGGTCCTGCAAAATCCAGCAGCACGTTCCAATGTCGTATGCCTTCCTCGTCGTTCTGCAAAATATGGAAATTTTCCATTTCAACTTTTACGACGGACCAGACGCTGTGGAACATTTCCTTGAGACTGCATCAGATGTTGCCGACAGATTTTTGGAGTTTCAAAAACACAACGCAGAAATTGAAATGTCAGACGAAGAGATTCAGCGATACTATACAACAATATCGTGCCCCGTCTGTAATTGTTCATTTGACGGAGACAAACGACAAAAGGTTCGTCACCATTTTCACTCGATAAGTTTTGACAAGATCGACTCGAAAGGTCAACCTTACCGGAACAATTACATTGGACCTTTGTGTGCACAGTGTAACTTAAAAATGCAACATAATCGCCGGCTCACACTTTTGGCTCACAACAGCAGTCGGTGAGTACCATTCTCTATTTTTGTTCTTTTTTCTTCTTTTGCAAAATTTCTTAACTATTTTCCTTTTCATATTCCAGATACGATCTCAAATTAATGCTAAGTCATATGAAGACATTCGATAAGCGGATTTCCGTAATACCGCAGACTGGACAAAGGTTCATTCAGCTCCTCCTAAACCGTAACCTGAGATTTTTAGACAGCTTTCTCCATCTTCCCTTTTCATTGAGCACCCTTGTCGACACGCTGAGAAAGGACGGAGACTCAAAATTCATCTTTACAAGGAAAGTTTTCTCATACTATCCCGAAAGTACGATTGTCAAACTTTGCAAAAAGCTCCCATTCCCATACTCATTCATCACAGACGAGTCTCGGTTGGATTACGAAGGTATTCCTCCCATTGAAGCATTCCGAGATGACCTTTCAGACACCCCGTTACCCGAAGCCGACTATAAAGAATTGCTTGACATTTTTAAAGAGACCGGATGTAGAAATTTACGGTGCCTTGCCTCGCTTTACAACAAACTCGATACGACCCAACTTGCTGACGTAATCTTTGATTATGTAACAAATTCGTACAAAATCACCGGGATTGACCCACTGCATTCCCCGACCTTGTCTGGATTTTCATTCAAAGCCATGAGATATTTTACAAGGGAACAACCGCTGGATATTCTCTCTTGTCACACCATGTTGGCCATGGTTCGCTCAGCCATGAGAGGTACGTGACAAGGCTTTTTTTTCTTTCGACCCAAATGCTCTATACTAATTTTTTTCTCTTTCACTCCAGGTGGGATTAATAATTGCGTTCAGCGCCTGGCCTACACAAATTCGAAGTTACATCCGGGCACCTACGATCCCACCAAACCGGAAGGCCAAATTCTCGCTTTGGATGTGAATTCGGTGAGTTTTCTCTTTTGCGTAAATGTGGGAGAGGGTGCGTGTGTCATGAATATTAATGAACCTCCGTCCGTATTCTGTTTTTTCACACAGCTCTACGCCTACGCTCAGACGTTTGAACTACCAGTCGGAAATTATCGATTGCTGGACGATGAAGAATTGCAACGTTTTGACTTGTCCTCGTACGGAGACGGTCGTGGATGTTTCGTTACGTGCGATTTGCGTTGCCCAGACGGAATGGAATGGGCCGAACGATACCAGCGATTCCCCCTCGGACAAAAAAAATTCAGAATCGAATACGACGACCTTTCACCAGCGCAACATACCATAGTGAATGATATGTGTAACGAGGGAATGATTAGCAAGTATATCTCGCAGCCCAAACTTATTTTGTCATTTTTTCCTTTGATAAATCACACGCTACACTATACAGAGTTACAGGATTATGTGGCACGTGGCATGATTATGACTAATGTAACTCAAGTCATGGAGTTTGATCAGAGACCATTCCTTCGCACCTTTGTTGAAACTTTTATAAAAAAACGAGCCGAAGCGACAAGCGAAAGCATGAAAACTATATATAAATTGTATGTTAACGCTGTATTTGGAAGATTCGGGCTTCAGGTTATGAAATTTGTAAATGTTCATTTGGCTCTTTCGAGGCAGGCCGCCAAGAAATTAGCCTCGAAACATAATTTTAAATCATTTTATATAGTGAATTCGAATTTATCCGTCTATATTATGAGGAGAACGACCGTAAAGTACAGACAGTTATGGCCCGTCGCGGCTAGTATATTAGCTATAAGTAAAAGGCACATGTATCGCTTGTACTACGACCGACTAATGCCTGTATTTCCGTCTTTAAAACTGTTAAGTACCGATACCGACTGTTTTGTCTGTTACGTGCAGTATAGAGATTCTCAACATGATTTGGTAGCCCCAATGAAAGAATTGCATGATATAATGGACTTTTCCAACTTGTACGAAGAGGACCCCCTCTTTAGCCTTGAGAATCAATCTCGCCCAGGCTGTTTAAAGAGCGAAACGGGCTCTATCACCATAGTTTCGTACGCCATAAGTTCTCCAAAAAAATATCATATGCTTCTCTATGATTCTTACTTAAACAAGTCTGGAAAAAAAGTCGCCAGCAAAGGAATTCCCAAAGTTTTCCTTTCACGGCGATCCTTTAACGAATTCCGCGATTCGATTCTAAAGGTTAACCCGGAAAGAATTCAGTTTAATTCAATACGTAGTGTAAATATGGACACAGCCACAATACGTATAAGTAAATTGTTTTTGAGCCCTATGACTTCGCATCGCTGGCTGCTAGAAAACCAAATCGACACTCTCCCATTTGGATTTCCTACAATTGTAAATGATATAAATAGTCAAGATTCTGCCGAATCCAGTCAGTCGTCTCTGTAAATTTGAACAATAAAAATGTCTACATTCTTGTTGAAACATCCGTTTTCGTGTATAATTACAGGGCCTGCGAAAGCTGGTAAGAGTTATCTCACCTATGAATTGATAAAACGAAGAGAAAGTTGCATTGATACTCTCATAAAAAAAATAGTCTACGTATACACTTTTGAGGATCCCCGTTTTGCCGAGTTTCCCGACGTCATCTTCGTCCCGTCTCTCAGCGAGGCGGAAGACCATTTGACAGACGCAGCAGTCAATCCTACCTTGCTGATTCTGGACGACCAAGGAAGCCTGCTCAAGGGTCGATATCTTCAACGAGTCAGTCAACTATTTACAGTCCGCTCGAGTCATCAAAAAATTAGCTGCTGCCTGATTCTGCATCATTTTTTCCAACGGGACATTCGTACACTAACTTTATCAGTAAATTATCTGTGCATGTTCAAAAATCCAAGAGACGACAGGGAATCGAGGTTTGGAAAATTGAGCTAATAAGAAGGTCAGAGGTCAAATTTGTCCAGTTTCTAAATTATTACTCTTGTTTTTAGGTATATTGCATCCCAGGCATTCAGTAGAAATCCTCAGTTCTTCATAAAGGCGTTTGCCTACTGTACCAGGAAGCCAAATTCCTACATTTTTATTGATTTCTCACAGTCAACGAGTGACGATTTACGTGTTCGTTCATCCATGTTTCCTGACCAAGATACTCTAGTCTTTAAGCCAAAATAATGGTTGACGAAACTGTAGAGGCAAACAGATTATTCTTGGAACAGCTTGGCAACTCATCATCATCAAAACGCCGACAATTATTGTCCTACGCCACTGACAGTGAATTGAGTGCCATTTTAATTGTATTAAAAAACTACAACCAGCTGTCACGGCAGGAGGGGAATTTGCAAAAGTATAAAAAAATAATCTCACGCATTGTGAGACCCTCAACTCAATCCCTAGCGTGTCTGCGAAAAAAACTCCTCAAATATAACCGTTATTTGCCGAGTGTTATAGTTTATTGTTTGGGAAAGATCGTACAGTCCGTGTTGTGTTATATTCAGTCTGCCGAGTAACCATGGATACACCCTTCACAATCTACCGACTAACACCTCATGTTGAACGGACGGCCGAAGAAACGCCTGCTGCGAATGAAAAACCCTCAGAGGCAAGCTCCTCAAATGCACTTACGCCCGTGTCCGCATGGACTAGCACAGGACCAACCACAATCACTGCCGTCATAAACAGCTTGCCTCTTCGTTATAGACCGAGGGCTAAATTGCTAATGAAAAAACTCGAGTCTAACGGATTTGTTGTCAACGACGCGGGTGAAATCTCCTACGAAGGACGAGATGCACCTGGGTCCCACATCTTTGAAATCTTACCGGTTGTTGTGAAAGACTCTTTAAAAAAAATGCCAGATATTGATGGGCTTGAACTAATGGCTAGAGCTATTTATGATTGCAACATTCCTCATAGAATAATGTCAAATAGATTTTTGAAATTTTATAAAAAACTCTGCGGAAACAAGTTTAAATAAATGGTTGCATGGTAATTTTATTGTGAAGTAAAAAATGTGTTGACCATATATTATTCCCCCTCTCAGAGGGGTGCTTATCTATTACAAAATACGATTAGGGACTTTCATTGTTGTTGTTGTTGTTTGGCCTTCATCGTGTGCACACATAATAGTAAATAGCATGGAAAAGAATGTGGAGAAAGGTGCAGGTTGGCGTGAACCTCCAAAGGAAAAGCCGGCTGAAGAAGCGACAGACGAAGAAATGGGTCTTCCGTCTCAAGAGTCCGACTACATGTGCACGGTGGATTTTAGGTGAGCCATGGCATTTTGGTTGGGTTTACTTTCTTCCTCTCTGAAAACAACATTTTTTTTTATTAATTGCAGGCCGTGCGAGGGATGGGACGAAACTGAGCTATTCAACTGGATGCAGTAAGTACAGGCAATTATTTTGCATTTTTGATTTGTTATCAACCTTTTCTTTTCTCATAGTGAGGGTAAGGTGGGACAGACTATGGATGCCCTAGATCAAATGGAGATGGAGAAGGATGAGAAAGCAGCTAAAGAGGCAGAACCTGAGGTCGAGCCCATGGAAACGTAAGTTTTTACATTTTTCTTTCGGCTCGTAAAATTAGGGTTAAACTAAATTTAATATTTATTTTTCAGATCATCTCAAGAAGAAGAAGAAGAAGAAAACAAAAATTCTATTCTTGTCATACAAAAGGATGAATGAATAAATGCCTTACCAATTGAGCAGATTTAAGCTTGTCCTTGTTGTTGTTGTGAATTAGTTGAGTCTGGTTCGGTTAGGTCGTTCACTACAAGTTGGTCCATTTCAAAGTCGCAGCGGTTACAAGCATGGTCACAAGTTGACCTTCCGACCTTAACTCTTACGAGATGGACAGCTGCTACAGTTTGGTCACAGCGGCGACAATAAATTGACCAGGGAATTCTCAACTTGCAGTATCGACAATAGGCCTCGAACCGAGGAGAAAACATTTTTAACTTGTAGTAGAGTCGGGGTCCGACTCTTTGTTTTGTGACTTTGTGGCTTGCTGAGTATTCACAATGTTTAGTCGTCTCACAAGAGATCCACAAAGTTCACACTCGTACTCACAAAACACATCCCCTCTAACTATTTGAATACGGTGGACAGCATTTACAGTCCGTCGACATTGAAAACAAGTAAAATTAGGTGGAATGTCTTGTGCACAGTAATGGCATCTCATGTTTAGTCTTTTTTATCTAAAAAGGTCTGTACGCTTTGTACGGAAGGTCACCCTCGCACACAGACACTTGACTTCACATCTGATCCAAAACAAACCTATGGACACTGAATGAACCAAAATATCGTCACAGACTTTACAACCTGCACCGGCGAGACAAATCTTGCAGTGTACACATTTTGGAGAACGAGTACGACATCGTCTGGGGGTTGTCATTTTTTCACATAAAACACATATCCCTCATTTAACTAAAACACTACAAATAAGATTTTTGATATACCAAATCAATGTATATGAAATGTGCACAAAGTATTTTTTCTGCAGTCTTCCGAGGGTTAATTTATAAATGTGATTTCTACAGGGCGAACAAAAAGTTTGCACTCCGTACACTTTACACTACAAATTTTTGCAGAATAAAAGGTTTCTATACTGTGAGTAGCAAACACCAAACGATTGCAATATTCGCAATACACGCTTTGGCTTAAAAATTCCTTACATATAGAACACTTTAATGTCCACCAGGGCATTCTCAAGTTTAAAGTTTAAATGAAAGAGAATTGAAAGTGCTGACTATTGCAAAGTCTGCACAAAATCAAACTGAGATGACAATACAATCTCATTTCATTCATTCAGTCAGATTTTTGTTTTCATCCCCACTACAGTGTCCTAAAATTAATAGAATGAGAGTCCATATTCTCCTGTTGTCTATTGTGTGTGTTGCGGTCTCAACCCGTTTCACTCGACGCGTACTCCCATGTTCGGAGAGGTCAAAGTGTGAAGTTTGTGTTTCTCGGGCCACCTGCCTGTTTATACGTGATACTTCCGGCCATCAGTTTTGTATTCGCAAGACTGACCGGAAAGGCTACAACATAAAATCTGCCGTGTCTAGTGAGAGTGGGTGTGACTCGTTTTCACCGGGTATTCCTACCCAAGAACCGGATGCAGGATATACACCGGCTGCGGAAATGGAACCTGCGTCCCTCTCTTCTATTGGTGAAAGTACGGTCAAACCGAACTTACATGTACATTTGGACCCTCCAATGGTACAGTCAGTGATGGCGGAAATTATTTCCATTCCCGACAAGGAAGGACAGCTGCCCCTAGTTAATTTGGCAATGCAGGTACATTTTTTCTTTGGTGTCACTTATTATGAACTACCCTGTACTACATACTACTTTCTACTTTGCACTTTTCTCAATTAGAACTCTACCCTAATATCATGGTACATTTTTTCTTTGGTGCCAGTTCTTATGAACTACCCTGTACTACATACTACTTTACTTTTGAACTTTTCTAAATTAGAATTCTACCCTAATATCATGGTACATTTTTTTCTTTGGTGCCAGTTCTTATGAACTACCCTGTACTACATACTACTTTAGTTTTGTACTTTTCTCAATTAGAATTCTACCCTAAAATCATGTGACACGGCTCTATACAAACGTGAGAATTGGGAGGCCAAGATGTACAGGTGATTCTCCTTTATTTGAAATTACCAGCTTGGGGAAAATGTATACTAGAATGTAAATAAAGTCCTTCCCAAACATAGGTCAATATGTCGTACTGCAACCTTGATGAGACGACATCGTCATCGTCTTAGCCCAGAGCTCTTGGCTTGGTTGTCATGGAACCCGGCGGGAAATCAGGAGGAAAGATGTAAGATGCTGGAGAAAAATCGCCTTAGCAAACCCATCAATTTCGAATAAAGTTTCCCAGTTTGATTTTATTTTAGTCATTAAAATACAAAGTATCCCATCACCGACAAACAGTTCTTCCCAAATTTCTAAAACTCTGATTTAATTTGTAAAATGAAATATTTCTTATTATACTTATATATACTTATATATACTTATTATACAACAACCCATATACCACTGTAAAGTCTAAAGACTAAAATTGTTCGTCACACTGAAAATTAAAACTTAAGTTTGGTTTTGGAACTCCGTGTACGTAAGTTAATACTTCTCTTAAGTAACATCAACCATTTTATTAGGACGTTCTCAAATTCAAACTTGTTCACAACGCAACACAAAATATTTTATACGTAAGATTAAAATCAAATCTTATAAGTACGTAGTATTCCCTACTTTCTGTTCTACACATGTACAAAAAAATTCATACAAAGACATATAATGCTGAACTTACAGAGTATAATTAATAATAAGTTTTCCATCCTGCATAAATTCTATTAATAATCCAAATATATATTAAAGAAGGCTTATCAGAATTCTTCTCAAACTCAATCATAATGTAAAATGAAAATTACCACCAAATAATCTACACTACCTAATATAAATTATTTACTACCGAAACTGGACTTGTACTCAACATTTATATTCATTAAACTCATCACGTCAAACTTTTCATCATAACTAGTCTCACCTTTCCCAACCAACTTTCTCCTCTTAAATTATAACAATCGTCTTGAGTTTACAACTTCTTATCTAATTCAATACACCCTTGAAATTAAAATGTCACACTATACATCCACGTCCATCACCAAGTCGTAGGACTCAGTTGCATGTCAGCGTAGTAGATCTAGGATGGGATTGAGAAGATTTTCTGGGATGAGTCTCCGGATGGACATCCTTAAGATGTCTCCTAACATTTCTCCTAGAATTAAACAATCTCATGTTACGTCTAACAGGACATTCTAGGCAGTAGTATTTGATCGTCTTATTTTTCTTATTGCGAAAGTCTCCAATGCTACGGTTTGTACAACTGGACATGGATGACGAGGAAGACGGAGAGCAAGAAGTGGATTCACTTCCCATTCCCCACACCGGAGAATTTACATTCCAACTTTGAGAAACATTTATTGATTGACCGCGACGGTCAGACAAACACTGAATCTGCGAGTGTCTACCCGAGTCACGTGGTATTTGAACCTGCAAGGGTTCATAAGGGCCACGTCGTAATTGAACCGGCAAGGGTTCATCAGAGTGCCATGGTATTTGAACCTGCGAGGGTTCATAAGGGTCACGTCGTAATTGAACCGGCAAGGGTTCATCAGAGTCACCTGCTATTTGAACCTGCGAGGGTTCATAAGGGTCACGTCGTAATTGAACCGGCAAGGGTTCATCAGAATCACCTGCTATTTGAACCTGCGA